>OW679203.1:94690656-94904953 GCA_940337035.1 Agriotes lineatus | reverse complement strand
AAACAAAAAGGTAACGACATTATAGACGCACGACGCAAAGGAAGACCGAGATCTCAATGGAGGAAAGAAGTTCAAGAGGATTTGCAACAACTGAAAAATGACAAATGGGAAGATAAAGCTAAAGATAGGAAACAATGGCGGAAAATAACCCAACAAGCATGGGCCTCCTAGGGCTGTAGGGCTTATATATATATACATTATGTATATGGCTATACAAGCTACACGTTGGACTATCCATATATTTTATAAAATGTAATGCACCACTTTAAACTAGCCCTTTATTAATGCAATGCCCTTTCTAATGAAATAATAATTCCTTTTTAAAATCAAGTTCTCTTATTTCAGGTGGTTCTCCAAATCAAGATCTCTATTAATTGAATTTTAATATTACAGTTAATGACTTTTGCTGTCAAACCGATTTTCAAAACTCATCAAGCCAGGTATTGACAATTGCAATTTTACATTAATCAATTCATTAAATTAAATATTGCTTTGTATTATTGTATTTCACTGATTGATCTTCATTCAAAATGTTTTAATATTAATTACTAACAAACCTTGTCACTTATTCAGCTTAACTCACACAATTCCATACACCAGTGCCTCCTGCTTCCAAAAGATCCCAATGTTATCCTCGTTTGACACCTACAGCCTACACCTGTTAACCAACTCCAATACCCTGCTGATTCTGGCTGCAATCTCTTTATCAAACGTCAGCTTCCACTCCAACCAAACCTGGTAAGTTTCAGGTTTATAACTGCAACAGCTCTTATCTTGTTTCTTTCTTAGATATCCTTCGGTACTCTGCAATCTCCTCTGGACTGGTCCAATTCTGGTAGCACCATCACAAATCTCGTTCGAGTTGAATTACTTTATTACGATGCAACCACCAATGTCAAATATAAACATGTAACTATGCCACATGCCAGTCAATAAATTCAATTCCATCCAATTTTGTCGTTCTCTAGTTCCTTTAATGTAATTCGCAGCACTTAACAATCTCTTCACCGATGGTGAATATTTTATAATATTAATATTTAGGCTCCATCTTTAATACCTCGTAGATTTATTTATAGCATTTATATTTGTAAACCAAACAACTATACAAATTATGCACCAATTTCCAGTTTTATTTAGTCAAAATCACATTTCAAAATATGTCATACATATTTCTTTGAGTTTATTTATTTAACTACCCTTAAACAAAAACTTGTTCTTGTTGGATACAATTCTTACTGCACCCTACCATATTTTAAATTATCTATTATTACAACTTAATAATTCACATTATCATTATAACACATTTGTCAATCGTGACCTTGGCTTGTATTTTATTAAAATTTTCTGTAACTATTAAATTAGTATATTCAATTAATATCAAAATCTCCTCTCTCATTGTCTCAATTAAATTTATTAATAATGTTTAAAATTTTACACCCATCAAGATTTAATTATAGCAGTCTTCCAAATTTATTCGTTTTAAATATTTCTTTATTGTATTTGATTACACTGGCTTATGTATCATAACAATATATTGTGATGGTCTTAGGCCCACGACCCGATTCTGCTAGCAGTACAACTTACAGAGTTGGGGTGTTTTATGTAACTGCAATACTAAGCTTAAATTTCAATCAGTAAATGCATTGGAAAAGAGATGCCAGTATTAATAATTGAATTGAGTAAAGAAAGCAAAGAGCAAAGTTTGTTTTTCTCAGGGTTGAAGTTGACGTTCAAATTAATTAAATATTAGGTTTGTGCAGAATGAATGGCCGAGCCGAAAGAAATGAATAGTCACAAAAAGGTTTGCGAAGTGCATGTCAACGAAGCGTAGATTTAAATATAGCTCAGCAGGGAAATTATGAGCAACCTAAAAAAGGTATAGGAAGCCAGAAGAAAATAATAATACGTTGCAAAGAGACAATAAGAAGTCAGGCAGCAAGACATAAAAAAGCAAGTGAAAAGCAGACAGATGGACATGAAAAAGCAAGTAAAAAGCAGACAGAAGGAGATGGAAAAGTAATTATTAAGAAATAAACTCTATAAGAAATCAGTGCAATTAACGCGGGTAAAATAGAGCGGAGTAAATAATAAAACGTATTAGTGGCGCAAAGAGACCTTTTAAAATTAAGAAATGGACATAATTTTAATTATAAGAAATTTGTAAATATAATTTGTAATCAAATTCATTCCCATAATGTATTTAATTTGATCAAAACCAATTTCCGGTGCCTTAGTAACCATAGTAATAGATTAGATTTTGTTTTTAATAACGGAAATAAGGGAGAACAAATGAATAATTAAATTAAGCTTGACATGTACTTTTGTGCTCCACTTCAACTAAAGTTTTTATATAATAAATGAAAATATTTCGAGCTAAAAAGTGTATCATTGTGTTGACCAAGTGTTGAAGTTTATGTGGGAACGTTTTGGGATTTTCCGCAACATATAAAATTAAATTTTCACCGATAGCACCTCCGACGATCATTGTGAGCCGATCACATCAGGATTCCGATATTGAATTCCGGCCAAAAATATAGTTCAACGCCAGGGATTTCTACTGCGACGCATCAGGCAGGAGTGCAGGAGACTGACCAACAGCAAAAACACCGGGAAAACCCGTTTCAGAGGAAGATACCAGCTGGGGACCCTTTGCCGAACATTGCGAAGAACACACCAAATTTTAAGGTACTGTTTTAACCTAAAAGTATCAGTGTTAGGATAGGGAAATTTGTGTGTATACGAGACCAGATATTGCTTATCAAGATTCAAGCATATCCTACCACCCAGCGAAGGCGCAATTCAAATTATAAGCATTTACCCAAATTTTAGGTTACGTTAAGGTAAAAACAATTGCCAGATTTAGTCGGCGTCACTTCTGACGTCATGTAACAAATTAATGCCTGAAACAAATGATAATAATAACCGCCAAAGCGCTACGATTTGAATAAATACCTCTGCGAATGTTCACAATTTTGATTATTTTAAAGTCAACAACGCTGACTGCACGATACGAACCATTTTGTAGGTTTTGACATATTGCACACAATAACTACTGTGTATTGGAACTAATTCAGGTGTACAGTGGCGCACCCGATCAAGTAAAGGGCATACTACCATTTATTGTGGATCAAGTAAATAAAAATACAAGGCAGCATATTTTAATCAGTCTAAATAAATTTTATAAACAACCCCAAAAGCGAATTAATAAACAAATAAGGCTACACCCATATATAAAAACAATTGTAATTAAACACTAAAACTGATAAAACACGAGAAGCATAAAAAGAAATCATTCTCGGCAATATAAAGTTAACCGCATCTCTACAAACTAATTGCGTAAATTCCTTCAAGATAATAGATGCAGACAGTGGCGTAACTAAGATTTTGCTTTGGGGGATGATCTGGGAGGGAAATTGTACTACACCTCGGCGTTGCACTAATTTAGTAGCAGAGTCCGTCTAGCTTGCTCGTGGGTAGGGAGCCCAACGACGTCAACACTGTCTGTTCACTAAACTACTGCAATTGTCATACAGCCCTAAAGTTGGTACCACTTACAAATGTGTCTTTTTTGGTAACTTTCAGTTTTTAATTTGGCAATACTTAAATACTTCTAATTTGAAAAGTTGAAGTACTGTCAGGGTGACGTTTTCGATTAATACATATTTAGGCATTAAGGAAGATATGAATATGTTTTTTTCCCCTGAAGCTGACATGGTTACAGAGCGAGGGGTCTGGCCCGAGGTCTATAAGTCAACCGAAGATAAAAAACATGAATAAATCCTGTGGTAAATACAATATTTTATTTTATCCAACACCGTGAGTTATTAAGCCCATAAATATGGCGATTTTAGGAATTTAAAGTGGGATATAAGTCACTAGTGAGTTATAAACCATAAGTCACTAGTGTGTTATAAACCATAAGTCATTCTTGATAAAAAACAAACAATTGAAAATTTATTCAGAACACATTACAGAACATATTACATCCATAACACAATATTACATACTCAATATAATACATTTTAGAACGTCACTTATTAATATTAATGTCAATTGCATAGTTGTTACTTCTAGTCATTTGACAATTTACATTATTATTGGAAATTTCATTACGTGATTCTGCGCTATTCACTACAATACTTGGAACAGTGGCGGTGGTGAACTCAGAACCTCCTTGAATTTTTCTTGCCGTGTTAATTTTTTCTCCCAACGACTCTTCAATGTACCCCTCTGCCACAGTAGACAATTTCCATCCACCGTGGCGTTTAAGCGCTTATATGTCGCCTCCACCATTAACCAACAGTGTAGCAGAAAACCATCTCAAACTGTGACCAGTGTAAGCCTCTGCATGTGGTAGTTTCAAGTAAGATGCGATTTGGAATGGCACCTTAGATAATGTGTTTATTCCAACTGGTTGAATCTTGCATTTTTGATGTTTGTAATTCAAAAAAAATCTACGGTGTGGTATCTTGGCAGGTCGTAATGAAACATAGTTTCTATAGAGATCAATAGGACTGACAGGATATCCCTCGTTTGTGACAGTGAAACTTCGAGGTTTGTTGGTTTTTGTATCAGGAATGGAAATATACAGATATGATCCCTTGTCTTCGATGTGCTCAACACTCAAATTTGTCAGCTCATTACAACGGCATGCTACCGCAATACCCATTATTAGTGCAACTATAAACATATATTTAAATAGGATTTACGGAAATCAAATAGGCACTATCTCACCTTCTCCATCAGGTATTCACTGTCCGGAGCACTTCTTAGAAACTGCTCAATATGTTCCTTTTCTAAAATCTTGGCTTTCTTTGATTTATGTGGTCTTAACTCACTTTTCAAGAAAGCCTACCATATTTCGATATGTCGACATTTTTATGAAATTTTAACGTTGCTTTCAATATCGAGTATTTTGTCCACATTGATGAACCTACATTTTCCTTCCCAATTTAAACAAAATACGCCAACAATATTTCTTCGTTTATACCACTAACTCCTTTCTCTTCTCTCCAGGACTTGAATAGCCCGAATTCTTTTTCATAAATATCCTTCGATTTCTTAGGTATTATTTTCGATAATGCTAGTTTAGTATCTCTTTCTTCCATTAGGTATTCGGCTTGGTTTTCTTGTGTTGACACTTTTGTGAAACCAAACACGATTATTGTTTCAATTAGTGATGGGCATAACCGGACAATTTTCACAACCGAATTATTTGCATTCGAATGATATTAATAACCGAATGATTATTTGAATAATCATTCGAATAAATTTTGGCTCTCGATTCGTTTCGATTTCGCCGGTTTGCCGGTTACGCGGTTCAGCGTCATCTGCATCGGCATCGTAACTTGCAGATAGCAGAGGAACTCAGTTAATCGTTAATTATAATACTTAATTGTATAAATGATTTTTATTTGATTTCTAAGGAGTTTGTGCAATAAGTAATTGTGGATATGAATGAAATATATCTGGATACACCTTTATTGTTTTCGATTGCTGCCGATTTATAATAATATAATAATTATTAATAATATATTGTTGTATTTGTATGAGTTTTACGACTCGCTATTCTGCATTAGCTCTATTACTCTGTTATGTATTGAAAATTAAGAGGTATTTATTAAGAAGTGTAGAAAGAAAGAAATATGCGGGACTGCTTGCTAAGCGCAATGAAAAACAGTGGTAAAACGTTTATGTTTATCGATAGGCCGGGTTAAAGGCGGGAAAAAATTGATTTATGTTCATATCATATGACGACGAGACGGATCGACCGCGAGCCTCAGCCGGCAAGGAAGCATGGGAGAAAACTGTAGAGCGAGACGCCCAAATGGTGATTTCAGTACAATCTGCCTTGCTTATGCTTATGCGTTATGAATGACGTATTATTTACAGAATTTCGATCACTCGCAGGTCGCTGAGATACGGCACGTAGTACGTATCAGAATGAGGTTATTTTTCATTCGAATACTTGGAACGAAAACCGAGTTACATAGGTTATTTCAATAACCGGATAACCGGTTATATTTCATTCGAATAAGCCCATCACTAGTTTCAATGTAAACAAAACTTTTATGTGCCATGGTGATCGCGTCAAAACCTTCCCATAAATTGAACTATTTTTAATCATTTGTCCAATTAAAATGTCACAACTGTCATCAGAAAAAGGATGCGTTTTAACGAAATTCTGTATGTGTTGGATAAAGCACAAAGCACAAAGTGCTCGTGGCTTACCCGTTTTTTCTCGTGACTTATTTCCCTTATAACACACTTCTACCATAAATAACTATAATTTTGACAGTTTAAAGTGACATTATTAACTCCATAACAACCTTCATAAACAGTCTATGATTCACAAGTGAAATAAAAGTGTTTTATTTACAACTATTAAACAATACCGTTGTTATTTTTCGATTATTTGTTAATTATGATATATATTAGTAACTAAAATCACAATGCCTGTTGTTTATATTTCATAATTACATCGATACCGCCATAAATGCATGGATACCACCATAATTACATCGCTAATACGGATTTATGTGCATATAATCAAACAGGCCATAAACTGCTTTTTCAAGTTGACAGTGATCAGCCTGTCAGTTTGAAAATAATAATTTACCCTTCTTTCGTCCCAAACCTAAAATGGAAAACGATAGCGACAATAGTGCTGTATTCTCCCTGAAGTACGCCAAGCTGGCAAACAAGCTACACAAAATTTACTTCCAGAAAAGTCGAAGAAAACTTATGATATCGCATACAAAAATTTTCTGGAATGAATGTAAATAAAGTAGTTGTAAATAAAATAGCGTATTTCACTCGCATATAATAGCTATTATTAGTACACTCAGATGGCTTAAAGAACTCGCTCGCTTCGCTCGCTCGTTATTTAAAAGCCATCCTCGTATAATAATAGCATTCATTATATGCTCGTATAATAATATACTATTAGTTCACTACAGAATTAAAAAAGTTTAATTCACTAGAGAATTAAAAAAGTTTAATTCACTAGAGAATTAAAAAAGTTTCAATGAAGAACAACATATTTTTATTATTTCTACAAATATTTACATTCAATTATTCTTTTTCTTTGTAGTGTGTAATATATAATTACTGAAATTTAGATCAAATCGACAATGAATGGGCAAATCTTAATTTGAATATTTTTAAATTTTTTAGTCAAAATTTCGTCAAAATTGAATGAAAACATATATACGCCACGTGAATTAAACATTTATTAACTCAAAGATATGATCTCACTCGCACTACATGCTCGTGAGCTCAACATATGTTTAATTCACTTGGTGTATAATATTTATTATTTACTAGTATATTAGTACAAGTAGTACGAAATTTCAAAATGTCATAACATAAGTATAGTGTTCCAACCAGAAATTAGAAAGCTATTTAATGCCAGGCAAGTATTGAGAACAGTAAGTCACTTGGTAATTTAATTAATAAAATGAATAATTGATTCTTATTCAGTGACACTTCGATAGTAACTTCAAATTTAACAAATGCATTGGGAATTTTGGAAGACATATACGTTTTCCAACACTTTCTATGCTAGTTCACAATTTTAAAAACTGAGGATAAACAACCAGTACCCTCTTAAATCATACAAAATGTTACAATACCTTAACAAAATAATTACGTGTGGAATTTTCAGGCGAACTTTTATTACTTGAAAGTTCCTTGACATTAGAATATTATAGTGAAATTTTTACCTAAGCAGAAAATTTGATCTCTTTTCATCTTAGTCGAAGTGAGTAAAACTAAAAAATCACCCGAACAACTGACTCTCGTAACTTAAAATAATTATTGACCGTATTGTTAGTTTGATACTGTCAGTATTTTAAAATTAAAGGAATTTCAGATCAATCGAGAACACTTATTTTAAATGTTGTGGAATACCTCAAAAATGAAGAAAGTGGTCATCATAGAGCAATCTAAAAAACTTCAAAAGCATTCAAACTTGTAAAGGGTCAATATGCAGTATGAATAATGTAAGACTATACATTGACAACTTAAGTAGTGACACCACAGCAAAAATAATCTACTTAACTTTGACTAAGGATGGCATTCCAGAAACTCTTCAATGAACCAAACTAGTTTTTCAAATTGGTTTTCAGTAAATCTAGCAACAAACTACGCAATTTCTATAGTAACAGAAAACTAAAATTGATTTTTCCTAATAAAAACTACATTTATCCGCAAACGTCACAAAAGTGACAACTTATTTGCCTTTATTGACAAGGTAAAAGTGTCACTTTATCTGCCTAAGCACACAAAATCGTTGCTCTCTTTCTTTCTTTCTATATTTGTTCGCTATCTCCTCCGAAGATACTGGACCGATTAAATTGTATGATAGCTTAAAATTTTGGTAATTTTTAGACTTAGATCGTAGGCCGGTTTTTATTTTCAAAAAGAGTACGAAAGAGTTTTAATTTAAATAAATCTTTAAGCAGCTGATCGGAGCATCTGTCGCCGTGGGTTATGGTGTGACTGCTGCTGTGGCCATGTGCTATTAGCTCGGGTGATTCAGTATGTTCATATATCATTACAGTAGCGCGTTATTTGAACAACAGAGGTTGGCGCAGTGGTACAGTGCTCGCCTGTCACGCGGTGGCCTGGGTTCGATTCCCGGCCGATGCATCCTTTTTTTTTAAATTTATATTAATGAAATTTACCTGAATACGTTTGCGGATAAAATAGTATATGTTATTCGGAGTAAAAGTGACTTTATGTAGCTTAGCTGAATTATTTGCCTCACTAACGTTCGGCTAAATAAACTTCAGCTTCGCCACATAAAGTATCACTTTTACTCCTAATAACATAATCTACTATTGTTTAACATAGTCACTTGAATACGTTCTAGGAAGATATATTTGCTGATATTCTTTTATTGGTCAAGAAACATCAAATTCTGAATGTTCATTAGTCACTTTTCGACAGATGACAGGAGAATTGAATAGTCAAGCTATATAACCTATGAACTGTGATATTTGATGAATTAATAATACACGTACGTTTAGTAACTAAAATTAGAGATAGGCAGTTGTTCTTCCGCTGGGGTAATATTTTCACTATATTTATTGATTGTATGAAACGAACCTAGACATGACTTACAGTTTCCATGACGTACTTGATTTTAAATTTTTTAAATAGCTTTCCCATTTTTGGTTAGAATACTACGAAGGGGGTTTCAGCTCGTCACAGATTACAAGCTACACTGTCCAAAGGCTCGACTTGAAGAATTAAAAACTTCATTAGATTAAAATATGTTTATATTTACAAGTTATTTGCCTCGGGAAAGATCTACTCGCTACCGTTGTCAGTTAAGATCTGCCTTCACCAAAATTTTCGCTTTTGCAAGCTTGCAGGAGACTATTTAGGTCATGTAAATCTGGAAATAGTATCGGTGTATCGGTCCCACGCATAGTGACACGTAAAAGTAGTAATATTTACGATCCAGTTCCGGCTCTTTTGCGGCGAGAATCATTTCACACAGTTCGGTACGTATTTCCAAAGACAGATAATTTGCTAAACTCGTGCTTACATAATTACATTTTATTTTACACACTAAGCTATGATTAAATAGCATTAATTACTAACGTCCATTCCCATTATCGTTCAGCGTTTTTTGTGTTACAGTTCGGATTTCTAACAATCTAAAATAAGAATAACATAAGTAAAATCAAGGATTGCTTGAATGTATGGTTGCTAAAACGTTGTTGCTAGTTGCATGGTTATCATGAGATTGAGGAAGAAATAATTTGAAAATCCCTAGGGAGTTATGGGGATGGAGTCTAGAACATCGCGGAGCCGCCTTCTCGGCGCAGAACCATTTCGGCACCAAATTCAAATTTGCAAACTGCAGTATGCACTACGTAAGAAAATCGTTAGAAACAAATAATAAACAAATTTGCGTAACTATTGCAATTTGTGAATTAAAAATTGTGCGTACCTATAAAGTGATTATAGTATACTATTAGTTATTTAATTCTACTGAAGTACTAGTGATGCAGACTATAATAAAAGTAATGCACCCTTAATAAAATTTTAAAGGTTTATTGAATCCCAATGTAAGATTTGGGGTGACAGGTAAGTTGCAAAGTAGCAATGTCATTACCTCATTACACGTTCGATCAGTAGAGTTAAGCAACGCTCTTTCTGGTCAGAACTTGAACGGGAGTTCCATGGCTGCTTGTGATACGGCTGTCACGGAAACAGTTGGTTTCGGATATCATAATAACATCGTGACAGTCGTTAGTGGGGTTGGAAGTCCCCATAAAATGTACAGCAATGCCTATAATTGGCCTAACGGCTGTTGGCTGAGTAGCAAAATAAATAAATAAATACACGTCGATAAACCTTTCAAATTTTAATTAAAAATGGATTGCTATTATTGAAGATGATCTGCAGTAGTAAAATAAAATAGGGTATGTGTATATTATAATCCTTTCTTTTAGGTAAATACAATTCATTCACAAATAGCAATTATACATTTATTTATTGTTTCCAAACCAATTCGGCGCCGAGAGTCCGAATGTACGAGGAACGTTCATATCTAAATTATTATTTAATATTATTATTCAGAAAAGAACTTAAACGCATAAATGTATATAATGTTATTTTTCTACATAGTTTCTCTCTCTTTGAATGAACTGGTGCCACGTTTCCGGTAGCTTCTGCATTCTACAAGAAAAAAATCTTTTTTCTACAACTGGTATAAAAAGTACACTTTTGCGCTAATTTTTGTCAACGCAAAGTTAACGTTTTCTAAGGAGCGCGTTCTAAAGTGGTTTACCGCTCGTTACAATGGAATACGAGCGCCAAAGTATTTTGTCTCTTGCTGCTTAAGATAATAACAAGCATTGCTGGAATTTAAATCTTTTTCCAATTTTTATTATTAATGAAAATAAACGTTAACAAACAATTTGTACAATTACTATTGCTAGTGCCTGATTTTGCATGAAAATTTAAGTGTCAAATTGACAATTAAAGTCAAATTTCAGCATTAATGAAAATGTAGTTTTTACATTTTTACTTCCTTTTACAATAAAGGAAGTATTGGATTCACCCCAAAAAGTCGAAATTGAGTTTTCAACAGATCTTCACGTCCCTGATCCCAAAAAACATATTTTTGTTCATTGGGCTGTGTGTCTGTCTGTGAACAGAATATCTCAAAAACGAAAAGAGGTATGGCGTTGAAACTTCATATATAAGTTTTGTGTACTATGTAGATGCGACAGCAAGCTTTTGAAGAAAATCCCATAACCGGAAGTAGGTGTTTACTCTTGTAATTTTTCAGTTTTTTTTTCGATTTTTTCAAAAACGGCTCTAACGATTTTTTTAAACTTTACATTTTTATTACATTTTGAATGTGTATTGATGTGAGATAGGTGATTTTCCAGTTGAATACTTCTAAAATGGGTTTCTTTTGTTTTTTTTTCTATTTTTTTTATTAACTTCTATTTTTAATAGAACACCCGGTATATTATTACATTTTTGAATTCCGCTTAAAATTCTAGAGAAAATTTGTCTCTTGAACTAACACTCTATTTTGTACCGTTTTTGTAAAATTTGTAATTTTTGAAAATTTTTGAGAAATGCTTAAAAATTTAAAATCAAATTTTTGGCTAATTATAAGATCACTGTAAAAGGAAGTTGTGTGCGTGTATCACACCAGATTTTTAATTCTTAGATCACATATTTTTTTTCTCATTTTAGATGTTGTAGAATAGTATAGTATGATACTAGTGTATAAGTACGCCTTTAAAGCACGTGCAACAAGTTTAAGACCACGACGCGAAGCGGGGTGCTTTTAACGTCGCTGGTGTTTTAACGGCACTTATACACGTGTGTCATACGCTACTTTTTCTACGATCGTAACAGAAATATAAAAACTTAGTTCGGTGACACTTTTTCCGTCACATTGTGTTAGATATTCTAGGTTATGTTGACATTCAAATTTCCGGCAAAGCGTTTTTTAATATAGTATCAAAACACGCCACCAAAGGCAACGTGTGAAAAAGACGCCAATATTAAGAGTGCTACAAACGTCACTTTTGACACTAGAAACTGTACAAAAAGTTGTCATTTTGGCAGAATCGTAGGAAATAGCTATTTATGTAACAAGTGCTAAAAGTTGATGTTTATGCACGAGATATGAAAATTATGGAACGAAGTCGAAGGCTGTTATATTATGAATAGACAATGGTCTCCTGTGTAAAACTGCAAGCTTGCAACCTTGAACGATAAATAGCTTCTTTATATGAATTGCAAGTCTGCAACCTTGAACGCACGTGGCTTCCTGTCTCACGCTCCCTTTTAGAGATAACGCTTATCTTAGCTGATTAGGCATAGTATATATACTAGTAGCTTGCACCTCTAAGTTAAGCTCCAGTCAGTCGATAAGTTCCATTGTGTTCGTATCATAGCTAGATGTAAGAAATTGTCCGGCGGCTAGCTGTGTGCTTCCAATGTTATATTTCATTGTAAAATAAAAATAAACGTTTTTTAAAAAGTCGTTTCGGCGGCCTTTTAATAAAACTGGCGCAGTCGTTCGGATTTGTGGAGGAAAACCTGGAAAACTACAAACATCGAGTCGACCAGCAACTTTCCTTGAGGTTCAGCTCTTTGCCGCAAATCGAAACCTACCACCCAGCGGATCTTCGGACATCTCCAACAGGGACAAACATCGCCTGATCGTGAGAAGCGACCGTCGACCCAGCTCCTGCTCCTCCGTGGTTATTGGAACCATCTGGTCATTGGGACCACTCTTGATCATTGGGATCAGTCTCTGGTATTGGCAACGTCAACAACGACGACCCCAGGACAACTTTTGGATAACGCTCTAGCGCAAAGCTGGACTATCCAAGTCGGACTTCAGGACCTCTGTGCAGGCCAGCCGACATCAATAGGATCGACGCATCCTTTTTGAAGACAACAGGACGTAGCTTGATCGCACGCCGTTCGTCAATTTTAACGCACAATGTAAGTGCATATTTTTATAATAATTTTCAAGCTTTAGAGAAAAAGCAAAGGTATATTTTAAAAATAATAATTTTCAAGCTTTAGAGAAAAAGCAAAGGTATATTTAAAGGCAACAAAGTAACGACTATTAAAGCGTTCGCCTAAGTAATAATTTACAAGTTTTAAAGAAAAAGCAAAATAATTAATTTTAAAGGCAACAAAGTAACGTAATATAATTTTCAAAAGTAATAATTATTAAAGCGTTCGCCTAAATAACAAAGTAAAAATTTCAAAGGCAACAAAGTAACGTAATATAATTTTCAAAAGTGATAATTATTAAAGCGTTAACTAATATAAAGTTTTAAAAATTATATTAACATAGTTTTAATTATTTATATTATAAGTACCCTACGCACACCTGTTAAATGTAAGATTCCTACCCCTTTTTTTTTAAGAATCCCCTAGTCATATATATTGTTTATTAACATAAATAAAAACTAAAGCCAAATGAGGAAAAAATAAGTAAAGTTGATTTTTTTTTGTCTGTAAAATATTTATGTTTAGATCACTATTATCTTGAAGTATTAGAAAAAAATTATATTTTGAAACAATTGTAAAATTTTATGTCACGAGACCGATCACGCTCACCAAGGAATTCTATCCCTAGAATTTTATTTTTAAATAATTGTAACAACATTAGCAACCCAAATATGGTTGATCAAAACGCATCATTGTTTCCCCCACATTTTAACGTAGCTTTACTAAATGAAATTCCCACATATGATGGTAATCAAGCCACTCTTTCGGAATTTGTCAGATCGGCAGAAATCATTGCAACCAAATTTTGCACAGAAAATTCAAACGAGTATATCAACCAATAATTTTAAATTCGATAAGGAATAAATTAAAAGGTCAAGCGTTAGAAGTAATTACAGGTTACGAGTATGATACTTGGAAAGACTTAAAAAATGTCTTAATTGAAAATTTTGGCGACCAAAGGTCAGAATTGAATCTTTTAATTGATTTAACTAAATTAAAACAGAATAAAGACTCTCCCATAGAATTTTTCAATAAAGTTAGAACTCATTTAGCTATTTATAATTCAAAAGTTTCTCTGAGTCAAGAATCAAAAGACATTATCACTTATAAATTAAAGGCTAACAAAGATTTAGCACTTCGCACTTTTACAAGTGGACTAAATGAAAATTTAGGAAGCTTCGTAAGAAGTAGAAATCCAACTTCACTAGAACAAGCCTTAAGCATAGTAAAAGAAGAAATTGATATCAGATATTCTCAAAATCAAAATAATTTTCAAAGTCAGAAATTAAATAAATCAAATTTAACTTCCGATATTCAAACAAGAAAGGTTGATATGAAACCTAAATTTAATAACCCAAATTTTATGCAAAGACCATTCCAACAAAATCGAAGTAATTTTAACCAAAATCCTAGAAGTAATTTTAACCAAAATCCTAAAAGTAATTTTAATCAAAATCCCAACTATTTTAAAAGTCCAACGAATTTTAACAATCCTAATAATTCTAGAATAACTCAAAATTCAAGCTTTAATGCATTTGCACCTAAACCAAATTTTTCACCAACAAATAAACCAGAACCTATGGACTTTAGCACTATAAAAAGACCAGCTACTCAACAATCAAATTTCCCTAATAAATATCGAGCAAGTTCTCAAAACGTTAATAGAAATTTTAATCAACTATTTTATCACAATAATGTTCAACAAGAAAATTCCCCTGTTGATCATGAAAATCTAACAGAAAATTTATTCGAAAACTCCCCTGAAGAAAATAAAAACTTCACTGAAAATTTATTCAAAAATTCTCAAGAAAATCCAGAATACAACCAATCAAACCTATATTTTCAAAATGAACCCCAAGACTTGGACATTACATCAGATTATTATGAATTTCCAGATCCAAACGATACAGTAAATTTTCATTAAGAGCCTCGGAAAAGCATATTTTAACTTTTAATATAAATTCAAAATCAGATCTTCCTTATATTATAATTCCCGCCACTGGCGATAAACTTTTAATTGATACAGGTAGCTCACAAACAATAATTTCTCCAGAATTTGTACAACAACATTTTCCAAATTATATTTATGAAACAGAATTCGAGATAATTACATCTCATGGAATTTCTCAACATAACTTAATTGCAGATTTACCAATCCCCAGTCTTTTTTATGAAAAAGGAACACATACATGTTATTTATATAATTTTAACCCAGACTATATAGGACTTATTGGATCCGACTTATTTTCAAAATTATCCGCACGAATAGATTATAAATGGATGCATATTCAGACAGAAAGAGCTACGATACCATTTTATTATAACCCGTAAAATTTATCAGCATAAAAAAAAAATGAAACTAAAATAACTCCAAAATTAAAATTTAATGAAAAAGGCATGACTAAGCCTTCAGCAATTGAAATCATACAATAATCAATTTAAAACAAGCGTAATTAATACTTTAAATGAAATACAAGAAATTAATATTTATAATCCTTAATCTTATAAAAAAATAAAAATTATGAGCTCAACAAAAATCAGTCTATCAGACTTAACAACTTTAATATAAAAACTTCAAACATTAAAAGTATTTTAGATAATTAATTTAAATAACAATTTTTTAACAACTTTAATATAAAAACTTCAAACATTAAAAGTATTTTAGATAATTAATTTAAATAACAATTTTTTAACAACTTTAATATAAAAACTCCAAACATTAAAAGTATCTTGGATAATTATTTTAAATAACAATTTAAAAAAACAATTTAAGACTAAAACCAATGCACATATAATTTCAAAACTGACGAAAAGTCAACTCATAAGGTTTAGTAATTCAAACATAAATTTGTAAAATATTTAGATTATATAATCTACTACTTTAGAAGGAATAAAATCAGATTCATCTAAAAATTCAATAATAAAAATTTCCCAGCACTTAAAAATCTAAATAAAATAATTTTTAACCAAATAGTCTACTAAAGAACATTTATCAAAAATTTTGCCAAAATAACTAAATTTTTAACCGTGTGTTTAAAGAAAAAAATAAGATTGTTCACACCCTTGAATTTTTGAAAAACTTTAAGTATTACAAATAAATTCTAATAAATAAATCAGTAACTTCAAATATCAAAAGTATTTTAAAAAAATAACATCTTAAGAAAAAACTTAAGACTAAAATCATTTAAATCAGAAAAAACTCAAATAAAAATTATACTTAACAAACAAACAAGACCTAAGCTTGTATTAATCTAGTATTTACAATTTTAATAATCACAATATTTCTCGCGTTAAAACTAAGATGTTCACAGCAACATACCTTTATAATTGATATTGCTAAAGGAAAACAAAGAAAAACCTTTACAACCATTTAAAATTAAATTCAAATTCAGAAAAGTCAAACATTTCAATTAAACGAAAAAGTATTTATTAAAACAAATCTCAGAAGTAAAGATTAAATTTAAAATTAAAACCCATTCAGAAAGATCAAACATTTCAATTAAACGAAGAAGTATTATTTAAAATAAATTTCAGAAGTAAAGATAAAATTTAAAATTAAAACCAATTCGGAAAAATCAAACATTCCAATTAAATGAAAAAATATTTGTTAGAACTAATTTCAGAAGTAAAATTGAAATTCAAAATTAAATCTAATTTTTTAAAAAATATGGAAATATAAAACACCCTGACTAAAAGGAACTATTGCTCTCTCTTTTTCAGGATTACTACACTCTTCATCGCCTGTACCCTGCTAACTCAATCACTAGTTATACAGAGCGATATTATTATTAAAAATTTAAAAGATAATCCTGGATTATATCCTCTAAACTTAGGAAACGTAGTGCTTAAACAAAGCGAATGGACGCTTATTAGAAATGTAGACTATACCCCTATATTTGTTAATTATGACACACTTAGAACTAATTTAATGAAAATAATACCGTTACTTGAAAATAAAAGTTACGTTATTGAATATACAAAATTTAAAAGGATTGATGATGTTATTATCAATCATAACAATTTACTCATAATATTAAAACAATATCTTGAAAAAACAGATAAACTCTTAAGTCAATTATTTCCTGATGTTAAACACAAAATTAATAAAAGAGGACTTTTCGATGGACTTGGATCCGCTTTCAAATTTTTAACTGGAAACCTCGACGCCAACGATGGAGTCAGATATGAATCTATGATTACTAAATTGCAAGAAAGCAATAAAATTCAAAATGACGTTATATTAGAACAAACTAAAATTTTAAATGATACCATCTCAGTAATCAATGATATAGCAAAGAGTCAAGAATTATTAGACAGAAATATAAATAAAATAATTTTACAAAATGAGGAATTAGGCAAAAATCTCGCTACATACTCTTTAAAAACAGTCTTGCTAGAAGCAATTCAATTTTTGCAACTACTTATTAACACTTGTTTGGAACTAGAAAATGCATTAACTTTTGCCCAAAATCAACAGATGCATATGTCATTAATTGATAATGACGATTTAATTGAAAATCTAAATGAAATTTCGACGTATCTCAATAGCATATCAGAAAAAGCTTTAACTATTCCATATCCTGCAGAGTTACAGTATTTACATTTATACGAGTCAATTATCATTACAAAAGTTTATCAAGTTAAAAACAGAATTACATTTATATTCGAAATACCTCTTACTTCCAAAACTAACGATTATCAAATGATACAATTAATACCATTTCCGATTTTTATCCAAAATTATCAATTTCGTATGATTATACCTACTTATAGTACTTTATTATTTAACGTTAAAAACAGCATTCCCATTGAAATAAGTCATTGTAAACTTATAACTTTAGACACCTACTTTTGTAATCAAAATAACTACTTTGAAATCCCCAACGACAAATTGTGCGAAACACAACTTCTGTCATTTAATAAAAATAAAACATGTATCCCTTATTTATTCAATTTAACAGAAATCAAAATATCACAAATAAATCCTGCGACATGGTTAATATCTTCCCCATCTGAAGCAATATTGGACGTCAAATGTAAAAATCAGAATTTTAGAAAAGGAATATCTGGCACTAACCTCTTACACCTCAGTTCAGACTGTCTTGTTTCAATAAATCAAAAACACATGTTATTCACCGCAAAAAGAACCTCAAATGAAATTGTTAATTTAAAAATTTCAAACATTGACCGCTTAATAATTCCTGAATCAAACCACATAAATGTTTCAAAGATTGACTTGATACCTCTTGACACCCAGAAATTGGTTGAGGACCGAATTAAACTTAATAAATATGAAAATTTGTTAAAACCTGTTAATTATATTAAATCTGATAATTTAAGTGTGTCTGCAATTATATTTACTCTGTGTACTATTCTTATGTTAATAATTTTTATATTGTATTTGTATTATAATAGAAACACAATGAAGATTAAACTTATTAGATTTTTAAATAAAGATTTTGAACCGGTTAACGTAAATGCATAAGTTTAATTTTCTTTTCTCTTTGTAAGTTCAATGGAGGCATATTTGAATACCACCCATTGAACATTTTATCGGCGGACGTGTTATATTATGAATAGACAATGGTCTCCTGTGTAAAACTGCAAGCTTGCAACCTTGAACAATAATAGCTTCTTTATAATGAACTGCAAGTCTGCAACCTTGAACGCACGTGGCTTCCTGTCTCACGCTCCCTTTTAGAGATAACGCTTATCTTAGCTGATTAGGCATAGTATATATACTAGTAGCTTGCACCTCTAAGTTAAGCTCCAGTCAGTCGATAAGTTCCATTGTGTTCGTATCATAGCTAGATGTAAGAAATTGTCCGGCGGCTAGCTGTGTGCTTCCAATGTTATATTTCATTGTAAAATAAAAATAAACGTTTTTTAAAAAGTCGTTTCGGCGGCCTTTTAATAAAACTTTCGGTCATTATGCCGTCGATACGGCCGCTTTTGTTAAAATTTTATACACGTCAACTTTTGACATCGATTAATATTTGTAAAGTGTCAACTTTATGAAAATGAGAGTGCAAAAAATATTAAATATATGTAATTCCATAAAAGCATGAGTTCTTACATCAATCTATGCAAATATCGTTTTAAAATTATAGATATACAAAATATACATCTTAACAATGTATATTGGGCGGTACCGTCTAAACTGTATACACATTTTAAAATAAATCCGCAGGTTAGTTTTTCAAAATTCCAAAATGAAAATAGCAAAATTTAAAAAAAACAATTAAATTAATTTGAGCTATGAAAGATGTAATCATGACTAGAACGTGACGTGGAATTCAATTTTATAAAAAAATTGAAATTTTAATTTTGTAAATTAGAACTTTATACCAAAATTTAAGAAGTAAAATTAAGTAAAAAGAAAAGACATAGTCAGGCCTGTATTTAAATTTTAAAACGTTACGCAAAAGTCAATTTTGATTGCAATTTTAGAAAATGTACAACTTTACATTCTATGCATAAAGATCTATCAAACGACATCAAGGAATTAAATCATACAGTGAATTTATTTTAATGGTTAGCTTAGCAGTTTAGTTTCCATGTTATCATTTAATCATACAGGTCACTTCCATGGTTACAAATGAGACCAATAGATTAGAGCGTTTATTTTACGAGTTAACATACGAATTTAAATTAGGTACTTGCTAATAAGAAACTTTAATTTTGTTACCGGCATGTAAGTATGCAACTAAAAAGTAGATACCCTGGTACAACTCACAAGTTGTATCTTTTCTTCAGTTGTATACATTAGGATAACTTTTAGTTGTCTTTTTGACAAGTAATCATTCCTGTATTAACTCGTAAAATACACGCTCTAATCTCTTGGTCTCATTTGTAACCATGGAAGTGGCCTGTATAATTAAATGCTGGCATAGTAACGAAATTCTTCTGTTAACCATTAAAATAAATTCCCTGTATATACCCATATGAAGTCAAAATCTAAGAGATTTTCAAAAATTTGCCCTACTTATTTTTTAAATCAGAACGGCCGAAAAAAACTGTTCCATAGCTCATACACTTCAATGTAGGATTGTGAATTAAAAAATTCTATAATATTTTCCTGGAAATATCCGAGTCCTGAAAAAAGATTCTATAATATGCTAGACATTTTATTCAATTAGTTTATTTACAAAAATAAGTTTAAAATTGACAATCCGAATATATTGTTATAATTCTGTAATTAAACATATCATGTTAAAATGGTAATGGAAGAATACACATAATGATTGATACCTTATCTAGAATGAAAAGATAAATCATAATACAAGTTCAGTTACATGTTATTTGGATTTGGTTATCAAGCAAAACTTACAATATGACATAATTGGTGTGGGACTTAAATTATAGTTACTTGCTTTGAATAACTTCATTTTCTGTTTCATAAAGGCATATACAGATCTGAGGTAATACTACCAAGGTCCAGAAGGTAAATTTATTTAATTACATATACATGAATTGTGAACTATTATAAATAATAGTTATTTACTATACAAGTGGGATAACAGCATCATTAATATACGTGTGTGTAAGTTACAAACGAGTGCGTAGCACGAGTTATGTAAGCACACAAGTATATTAATGATGCATTATCACACATGTATTGTACAAAATTTTATCTACGACTGCCTAAAATTGAGAAAAGTGCATTAAGAGAAATGTCAGATCTGTCATTTTCAAAAATATTTTAGTAGGCAAATGTCATTATGTCATTCATTTGACACTATTTCAGTTACGTAATGAAGCTCATTACACAACTCAGTTGCGTAATGAAACCATTACGCAACTGAGTTGTGTAATGAGCTTCATTACGTAACTGAAATAGTGTCAAATGAGTGACGTAATGAGTTACTTATCCCACTGGAGTAGATAAAATAATTTATTATTATTAAAAGGTTAATAGTGTGCATTGGTTGTGGCAAAATATTATTTATCTTACAGTAGCGCCTATTACCATACATTATACAACTGTTTTCAGTGACTAAAATGAAGTTTTATTCACATGTGAGTTTTCATTATTTATACTACTGCATTGTTGGTAGCACTGTCAAGCTATTTATTTATTTATTTATTTATTTATTTAAGAGAATATCACATGGTCAACCAACAGGTAAGAACCCAATTACAGGTTGACACGAATTACAAGATATTATTATTCTGCCGCACTTAGCCAAACAGCAGCATCTCCAATGTTCACCAATGGAAACACTACTCTCCAGCCAAACACGGCAGCATTGTGGTACTAGTAGTACAATAAAATGAAAATAAAAAACTATAAGTAATGAAAACAAAAAACAAAGCAAATTTAAAGATTTTTCATAAGCATATTTTTGAATTTTGGAAAAGACATGCAGAAAATATCGATACACCTAGCATACTGATTATAAGATGGCATAATTCTCCAAAACGGTGAGTTTAAAATAACATTGGTACTAGCAAATTCCGATTTGAACAGTTGAAAATGTCTGGTATTGAACTGAGGCACATTAAAAGTAATACATGAAATTAAATCCGGACAGTTGAACATATTATTTACAATCTTATAAAGAACAGTAACATCATTACACTTCCTACGATTTTCCAAAGTCATTAAGCCGACAGTCGCCAATCTACAGCCATAGCTAGGTAAGTCAATATTCAGTCGCTTACAAGTAATTCTTACAAATTTTCGTTGGATTTTTTCGATTCTATTACAATGAATTGCATAACAAGGGTTCCAGATTACGCTTGCGTATTCAAGATTTGATCTAACGTAAGCAGAATACAACAGTTTATATGTATTAATATTTTTAAAAGAATTTGTAATTCTTAAAATAAATCCTAGCATAGAATTTGCTTTATTTGTAATGTTTTCAATATGCTTGATAAAAGTTAATTTAGAATCAAAAGTAACACCAAGATCTTTCATAAAATTTACTTCATGGATACTTTCTTGTGCGATCGTGTAGTCATATTTTAAACAATTTAAATTTCTTGTAAATCTAATGTAACAGCATTTATTTGTATTCAGTGGCAAGCAATTAAGAAGACTCCAAGTCGACAACGTGTCAAGATCTACTTGTAATTTATTTGTGTCGTTTTGGTTTTTTATGGCTTGATATATTTTAAGATCATCTGCAAAGAACAAATGACCACATTTGCTATGTCAAATTCGTAATTTTCAGGTTAAGTTTTGCGTCACTCTGTGTCAAATAACAAACAAAACCTAACCTACGAACCTCGAATTTGACATACACTGACAATACACTTCAGTACGGTCAAACGTATGTCACAAATCACAGGCGACTAATTATAAATTTATTTCGCGACATATTCTGACTGCGCAAACTATTTAGGCATAAGAATTGCTACTGTAAGATAAAACGTCGTATATCACACGTGAGCGAAATGCCATTATAAGCTCGTGAGAAATTGTATCGCTCGTGCTGGGGCACTCGCGATTCAAAATTCTCACTCGCAAATAATGATGCATTTCTCTCACTTATAATATAATCTACTATTATCTACTTTGGTGTCACAATAGTATATTATACTCGTTTAAAAAAGCATTGTATCACTCGTTCTATTGGAGCACAACTCGCTACGCTCGTCGTGCTACAATAGGCCCTCTTGTTAAACTAGTATAATAATGTACTATTTGACATTTGTGTGGCTATACAGGGTGTGTAAATTTTGGCGAAAGAGTTACACGTGGCCATAATCTTTGTAAAATTCTGAGTATAAAATCGTAATACTAAAATGTTGGATTGACCTTCATGGGTCCTCACGAGCGGTAGATAAAAAACATGTTCTTTCGGGTAAAGTATATACATTTTGCTTCAAATACGACAAAGTATCATCAAGGAAAGTTGTTCAGAATGAAAAATTATGGTTCCATACACAATTTAAGAAATATCGACTTACTTTTACAATTTTGAACAACTTTCCTTGACGATACTTTGACGTATTTGAAACAAAATGTACTTTATCCGAAAAAACCCACGTTTTTTAACTACCGCTCGTGAGGACCCACGAAGGCCAATCCAACATTTTAGTATTAAGATTATCTACTCTATGAAGAATATCGCCACGTGTAGCTCTTTCGCCAATTTATGCACCCTCTGTATTTGTGTTACAACAAATTTATATAAAGAACTAAAATCTCAAACAATACACGGAGCAAGAATGTCGGGTTACCTTCGAGATGTAACATGGAAAAATCGCTATCTGAGCAACGATGCCAAAGTCAACATGTATAAAGCCATGGCGAGACCGTTAGGTACTAACTTATGGAGCAGAATGTCGAGCGGAGACCAGCAAAACTAAGCAGCTAATGAGAACTGCAGAGATGACTACACTAAGAGCGATAGCGGGAAAAACAAGAATGGATAGGGTACGGAATGAAGATATCCGGGAACAGTGTGGTGTGACAGACATTGTTAAATTTGTTAGAAAACGCAGAAAAGGGTGGAATGACCATGTCGAAAGAGCGAACCAGGACAGAATTATAAGAGTGGCAAGAGATCTCAAACCAAGTGCAAAACGCCAACCAGGACGACCCCCAAAGAGATGGGCGGCGAGCTGGCTGTCGTCTTCTGTGGATACACCATGAACACAATAAAGCGTGACGAAAAACAAGCACATGCCTAAATAAAAGACGAAGAAGAAGAACAAAGGTTAAGATATGGCAGACAAGGACAAGAGGAAACAGAAGAGGAAAGAATGGAGAAGAAATGGGAATGGGAAAGAAAACAATGAAAGAAGCAGAGGTAGGTACAGTCGTGTTCATTAAAGTACCGTGCAGCATTTGTGCTTTGTGAATATAAATGAACAGGCTTAGGATAATTATGCATTTGCATATGCAGATATGCAAATGCATATTTTTACTGTTTTATACAATAAATGCATATTTTGAAGTTATCTAATTAATGCTGCATATTTCTAAAAACTTTGATTTCTAGTTGTATAAAATGTAATTATTTTGAAAGTGTTTGAGACTTTCAAAGCAGAACAGCTTGAAAAGTGCATCTATTTATATTTTTGGTGGAATATTGGTAATTTTTAAGATTAAGCATTTTAGGTGATCCATGCTAAGCTTTTAATAGGAAATGCAAATCCTTTTTAATCAATTCTTAGAAGGGTCTAGGGATTATGACCCAGGTAAATTTATTTTTGGTCAAGTCAAATGAATGAGGCTTTATAATGCTTCACTCTACACTTTTGAGTGATGGATGATATTGTTTTGACATTTAACTAGAAAATTATGTAAGAGGGACTCAGTGTTGATTAACAAAATATGTTTTTGGAAATCTGTACTAATCCTTTTCTTGCCATCTCTTTTAAGTTTCATTTTGTAGTAGAACCACAAGTTTAGTTATCCATCATCCATTCTACAGTCAACATTAAAATATCGTACAAAAAACATAAGTCAAAGCCCAAATTAATACTACATATTAAAATGAGAAATAAAATGAGAAAATATCTTCAAGTGTAATTCTAAACCAGTTTGTTCTTCATTTTGAATACTTCCCTAATGATAGTGTGCTATTTTGTAAATGTTGCAAAGTTATAATTGTAGCTTCAAAAAAAGTTCAAGTTACTCGGCCTATGCAAAAAAAAAACATCTGAGCAATAAAAAAAAACTGCTAATAAACATCAACAATGCCAAAACCAGGACCACACCAAGCTAAGTTTAATTATGATTTATGTAAAGCCTTTATTTTTGCCGACTTATCTTTATCCAAGTTACAAAAACCCAAAATCACAGTATTTCGAGCGAAGTACATGAAGCAAGATATTCCTCAAGAAATCAACATTAATAAAAAATTGCGTTCCTTGTACAATGTTACATTGAACCAAGTTAGGGAAGGAGCATATTTAAGTGCATATTTTTGGTAATTTTTGTGCATATTTGCATGCATATATTCCAATTTTTACGTGCATATTTATCCTAAGCCTGTAAATAAATTACATAAAGTTAAAAAAAGTGTTGTATATACAAATATTTTAAAAGTATACATCTAGGTCTACCTAGATAATGGTACAGGGTGAGCCTTCGTTGAGTAATAACACAACCACCAATAAACTTACAACTGTTCCTGTACAACACATTTTTGAACACGACTATACATAAAAACACGAAATGGATATCAATCAGAAACTTAATAAGGGCGAAGCACAGATAAAATGGATATACTGATATAAATGTTGATATCGTTATAGAAGAATATGCAACAGAATAATAAAAATATACATAAAAATCAAGGCGAGAAAACTATACAAGAGTTAAATAAAAATCTGCGAGAATTATAGACAAATGCAGACAAAATGTGCAAGAATTAAATGTATCCAAAGGCAGTGGAAAATAAACAAAATGTAGAAAAATTGAATTCAAAATTACAACAAAATCAACAAGAGCTTCAAATACACACAGTAAGTCTAATACAGAATTTGAAAGAAAAACTAAACAAAATAAATTAAAAATTGAAGAATTATAAAGAAAGGGCCAATAATGAGGTTAAAAATGAAATCAAAGAAGAAAATATCCACAATATATAAGAAATAAATCAAGCATTAAAATCCGGTGACGGAAAAAAATTTATAAAACGGGCCAGAGTTGAGATTGGAATTCAACAAAGTCAGGAGCGTCTAGGTACTATCCACGACAAAAAAAAACAGGGACAGTTAATATGTTCTGTTGTGAAGGTGACTGCTTTAATATGGACTGTTACTAGATAGATATTTCTAACTTAACTAGCAAACGTTGCTATGAAACAATAGTATATTATATCATGGGGGACTAAAGTGCACCATTTAATCCTGCGAGTGGAGTTTGTTGCCTTGAGGGCGAAGCCCGAGGGTAACAACCACTCAAGGGATTTAGGCACTTTAGTCCCGAGGTATATACGCTATTTTTTGCACTTTTGGGAGCATTATCATCAAACATTTCCAAAATTTGGAATCTCTCAATTTGGAAACTGACAATTACGATTGATTTAAAACTGAATTGCAGCAGGTCCTGAATAGCCTGAATCAGTTGGCAGTACTGAAGTGTATTGTCAGTATATTTCAAATTCGAGATTTGCAGGTTAAGTTTTGCGTCAGTGTGTGTCAAATGACAAACAAAACCTAACCTACTAACCTCGTGTGTACATACATTTACCATAGTTACGGTATCATTTTTACTTTAGTCCCTAGGGATTAATGAGCTACTTTAGTCCCTGTTTACGGGGACTAAAGTATCAACTTTAGTCCCGGAAGTGCAAAAAATTGATATAGTACTTGTAATTATTTAAAGTCTAGTTTAAACTAATCACATAATGCTAAAATCTCTCGCAAGAGTTGTCTCAGTTCTTTGTCTTGGATAGTACACATACATAAACAGGCAATTTGTTAGAGACTTTGGAAGGCAAGTTCGATAATAGTATATTATGATACTAGTTGTATAAGAAGCATTTTGTAGCACGCACGGATTTAGGGTACGACGAGCGAAGCGAGGAGTGCCCTAAAGGAGTAAGTGCTACAAAATGCCTTATAAACGAAGTATCATACAGTATTTTATCTACTTTGCCACTTTTTTAAGGAAAAAATTAAATTTTTTAGTATTTTTATTATAGCATCGCTTTGTGTCTATTACGATACGCGTTTGCCTCAGTACGAACGCAAAGTAGAAAAAATACAATTAAAGAATCGACAAGAATTGCAAATACAAATTAACAATGTAAAATTTTAAGTAAAAACGTATAAGGAGAAGACAAATAAGAAGAAACTACAGAAGAGTGTAAAACAAACTGTAGGTGAGAAGACATTGAAATATAAAGGTTCCAGGTGGTGTAGCTTGAACAAGCGTCCACGTTCGATCAGCAGAGTTAAGCAACGCTTTCTCTGGTCAGAACTTGGATGGGAGTTCCACGGCTGCATCTCGCGGCGCCTCGTGGTACGGCTATCATGAAAAAAAAGTTGGTCCCGGCGGTCATAACAACATCATGACAGTCGTTAGTGGGGTTGGAAGTACCCATAAATGCACAGCGACGTCTATAATTGGCCTAACGGCTGTTGGCTGAGTGCGAAATAAAAATAAAATAAAATAAAAATAATGTTAAGACATGGTATACAATATAAAAGAAAAATACTTCAGCTACCAAAAATGAACTCGGTTTGGTTTGCTAAATTCCAAATCAAGATCCGTATTTTTACTGTATATTTGGAGTAACTAATAGTAATTTACGATACAAGTGCGTAAAGCTAGTCTTTAGTCACGAGTGGGGCAGAGTTAACATCCGAGTGAGCGAGCGTATTAAGCCCCGCGAGTGACTAAAGATGCTTTACGCATGTGTATCAGACAATATTTTATCTACGATAGAATCTAGAAAACACGGTAAATATAAAAAAATGTAAATTAGGATTACCAGCAACCGGTCGTAACTTTGCGTGTTTTAAAAATTTTAAAACACGTTGCTACTGACAACTTGCCTAATGAAATCTTTTAAACACATTACTACTGACGACGTAAACTAATGAAAACATGTTATTAAACAGTCGTTTTAGAAACTTAAAACTGCCAACTAAAAAGCAATTTTACACACTGTCGTAGATAATAGTATATTATGTATCAAGTTTTATAAACGTCATTTTAGTCACGAGTTTTATTAATCACGAGCGAAGCGAGTGTTTAATAAAATGAGTGACTAATAAGTTTATAAAACGAGTTGCATACTATACTTTTTCTACGACCACAAATTTAGAGAATATAACATCATATTATTTCATTAAAATTTTGACATTTATTATATTAGGTTAAATTATGCTTGACAAACGTCAGAGTGACGGTTGAAAACGAACTTGATTTTAGTTTTGGCTGTGGCTAATAAAGCAAATACTATTTGAACCTAACTTCACCCCATGACTAAAACATCGTTGCCAACTTCAGCTCATGACTAAGAGGCTCTTTAGTCATAGGTTATGAAGGCATGATTAAAAGGTCACTTAGCGACGTGTATGTTAGTATGTTAAATGGCATTTTAGTTACAGGAGTAGAAAAAATAATTTTTTTCTATAGCACATGTTAAAGTGTGCTTTTATCAACTCAACACAAAAGGTCAAGTTTTACTTTAACAGCAAGGGTAGATAAAGTAGCACTTTAACATCAAGGATAGATAAAGTAATTTAATTTTCTAACTTTTGTTTAAATTAAATATGACAGCTTCGTATTATCGTAGCAACCCAATCTAGCTACTGACATTTTGAAATGTGGTTGACTGTCATTATTTTCTTTTGAAATTATTAAAGTTCTTGCTATAGAAAAAAATATTGTATTATACACGACGATAAAGTTATATCTATCCACTCTTGAATCATTAACGTCTCGACTTCGTCTCGACGTTAAACGATTCACTCGTGGATAAAATTTAACTTTATCGTCTTGTATAATAAATTACTATTATTAGAATAAAAGACCATCGGTCGCCGAGTCGCGTGCCTTTTATAGCCTAGTTACAAACAAACATGATATGTACTCTTTTGTAGGCGAGTAGTTACGGCGTCTGACTAAGAATCCGATTCCCCAGGTTCGAATACCACTGACGGCAATTTGTTTTCGTTGCTAATTAAAGTAATTCGCGCTGCTAAGTGATTCCTTTTCTAGTTTCAGTATTAGTAGCAGCATTAATATATTTTTACCTATTTTGTACATAATTTTGAATACTATATTAAAGATGAACATTTTTCTTCTGATTGTTTTTAAATTTACCATTCATTTTTAAAAATGCAAAAACTATTTTACGTAGAGTAAGGCCACGTATGTGGTGGGTTCAAAACATAGTTGTAAATAAGCATAAGAAAGTTTTAAAAGAAAATATTGCCAAAGTAAATAAAATAGATTTGTTATCAGCTACGAAAAGAAACATTTCTACTACGAATAAAATGCTGCATATTGAAATAAGAATTAATGAACACGAACATGGTGTAAGATTTTCCATTGTTCCTGCTTGAAGTTTAGATTTTGTATTGGGCATCCATATAATTCACCAAATAGATACCTACAAAATTAGGTTGAAAACTAAACTGCGTCTATTTAAATGAATTAATTAAATCTTAGTTGGATCTCTGTAGAGACCACGATGTAACTAATGATTTGAAAGATGTTGAGCCAGTGAGAAAACAACATTTAATAGTTGAACTTATTCTATACCATATGCATCAAGAGAGCAAGTTAATGAGGAGCTTAAACGAATGTAGATAGATAAGGTAACTGAATATTCTAAAACAAGATAAGTAAAACGTCTAGTTACAGTGAAAAACTTAAAACAAAGAGCAACATTTGAAAATATTGATAATCATAAGAAAATAACGTCAAATCGGATTTAATGGAAATCTATTGAAATGTGCATTTATGGAGGCAAATTATGGAACTGTAAAAAATAAACATTTTAATGGAAAAGGCAAGGTAAAGATTAAAGAAAATACATAATCGAAATGAAAGAAACAGAAAGATCAGAAAAAACGAGCAATTTAAAAAGCAAGATGAAATAATTATTATAAAACTCAAGGTAGCTAGCTAATCGACCGGAGAAAATATGAGAAATTGAAATTGCTACATGAAGGACCGTATATAATAAATGAAGTTTTTACTGAAAGCAACTCATGAAAAATAAATGGCACTGCTAACGTGGGGTAAATTGTTAAGTTGACAGCTTATTATAAATATTAAAAGGTAATATTTGTGTAAACGGATTTGAAGATAAAATAATAAAACGATTTTTTATTGAAACAATATTGAAATAATCAAATTAAATTTGACAATAATTACAATGCATGACCCAACTTGAGAATAAGAGTATCATGCTAAAATGATTGGTTAACTAAGTTAGTTTTTGAAAAGGTGATTAACCATATGTACTTTTATACCAGGTCAAGAATACATAAAATATAGTACTTAACCAAACATATCTTGAGTTAAGTCTATCTGACATAATGGAATAAATCGTATTTGAAAGTAACACAGGTATGTGTGTACCCTCACTGTAAAGTTGATGTAGATTGTTTGTAATATGTAAATTGTTTCCTTTTTCTTTTGTTAACAAGCTGTGTGCATTGTGTTTTGAATTGATGACTGATTCATTTGTTTTTTTTTATTATGTATGCTCTTGTTATCAGTCTGTAATTTGTACCTAATTTAAGTAAATAAATAAATCTTTTGTATCCCCTGCAATACCCTTAACAACAAAAGGGGGGTCAGGTATAAGAGGCGTTAAAATGTTCCCCTGGCGGCAAAATTTGTTGATCTGGTTCTGGTTAAGGTTGGGGTCGTACTCATCTCTTACTCTATAGATCAAACATTTATTTGTCACCATTTTTCAATAAAATTTCTTGGGAGCTGTGCAGAAAAAAAAAGATTTTTTCAAGGACTTCAATTACAAGTTTCGCGTTATAAAAAAATAATAGTGGGATGTGAGGGCGACTTAGCATACGCAACGTCGCGTCCTCAGCAATTTAGAGACGCATGGTACACAAAACGAGACTTCAACGGCGTTCCAAATAATTAAGCGCCGATGGCATAATAAATACTGAGCGCATTATTTTTAGCTTTTCTGTCGTGCATCGCAGCGGCCCGCGTTAATCTAAATGAAATCCATAATCAAGGTTATTTCTGTTTTCTCGGGTACAGGAAATCACGTGGCAATCTACCTACATGCACATCTAAACAAAGCACTGACTGATAATCGCAAAAATTTGCTCAAAATTCGCGACCAACGTCTCGGACGAAAAATTCCGCCCTTTTCCGAGGGGGGCGTCTTCGACGTCGCGGCACCCCTTCGCAGCTCCTGGACACAATGCCGACGTGCAAAATCCAAAGAAAACAAATCGTAAAAAATCGGAAACGCACATTTCGCAGTGGAACGTGGAACGTCCGAGCTCGGGACGTCACGCGTCGAAAATAGACGCTCGCTATTTTTGCCGCGACGGCCGTCCCGAAAACATCCCGTGGCACAGATTCGCGAACGGCCGGAGGAAAACCGGGAAAAGCCCCGAATTTTGCCGCGACGACTAGTAGGCCGCGGCGCGTCGCCTACTCGGAATAATTTTCGAAATCAGTTAAGAAGTTTCGCGTCCGCGAAAGACGCTAAGGGACGAGTCGCGACGCCTCAGTGCCGAGTGGTTTTTAATGACGATTGTGCTGCGAACGGATCGTTTGGCATAGCGGGGGGAGGTAAGTGCGCTTGTCCAGGGGGTTCCCCGAGGGCCGCGGCTTTCGCAGCTCTTCGCAGTTTCATGGCCTGCTGTAGCTGCGAGGCGAGTGGAAATCGTAATCGTAATCGCAATAGAAAATTTCATAGATCGACCGGAGCGAGTTCGAGTGCTGCTGCGTCGCATTTTTGGCAAATAATGAAAATAGCGCAAATATAATATTACGTGAAAGGCGGTTTTAAAATTGACTTCTATAAAGCTTGGGCGGTGATGATGATAATAATAACACGACGAAGAAACAGCGACAATAACGATGACAATGATAGAACATTAATAATTCCCACATATTCTCTCTTTGCCAATGTTATAAAGTACAGCACACGCACGACTCGTTAAAGCCGGTAACATAACAAAACTACAAGCAAACAAAAACACTTACTTTACTTCCACAGGGTCTTCGGTTTTCGATTTTCCCAAATCGACTCGGCTTTGGCTTTTGGTTCCGTCGGCGTCCTCTGAAACAGGCAAAGAAAAGGTCAAATCCTTATCTACGCCACTGGAGTTTAGCCGTCTTTTATAGAATCTCATGAAAGTCGCAGGAGAAAAGAAGACGGAAAGCAGACAAAACACGAAGCGCTATTTTAATATTTCACGTCCTTGCGAGCATTGGCTTCAGTGCACAAAATTTATTCGATGTGTACGCAAAATAACTGCTCTGCCTAATTTATGTACAGGATGGCTGCGCTTAATTCCTTGATTGTGGTTTTAGAAATGGTAAAAATAGAAGGACGCGTCTAAATGGGCAAAATAGTTGAGCTATTTTGTGGCTGTGCTGCTTCCAGCTGTCTTCAATTGCTTCGGGTTTCATTGCATAATTTTTCCAAGATCAAAACAATTGACAAATACTCAAATCACAGTCGGTGATGTCGATGCTATTGCATTTTTTAAATTGAAAATTCAATATTCTATATCATGATGCGTCTTGTAGGTGTAGTATAAAAATAGTGGCGGTACTAGTTGGTCCTCAAAACTGTTTGTCCGGGGATGTCTTTATCCTCTTTTTACTATTACTAGGAGTGTACCAGGGTGTATGTTAACGTACTTGTACACTATGATGAATAGAATTCCTACTGAATTTTCTAAAATTAAAACGATTTAAAATATATTAACCTCCACATACGAGACAGTGATGACGATATTCCGATGAAAAGTGGCACCAAAATCAATCCACATCAACAGTGTTTGTATGTAAAACTTGAAAATTTTAGCAAATCTATTAGGGAAGTTGTCAACACACAAATTTAATGGTTGCCGTACTTTATTTACAGAAATTGCGCAAATGCGCATTCATTGGCTTAAATGCACTACTTGACAAATAACACAACTATTACCCGAATTATTCAACAAATACACACTAAAAATAAAATAAAATAGACGAATTTTTACATTTGTATCACTACTGTGACAAACTAGGTTTTTTATGCAAGTCCTAACGCTTGCATCCACACCTTTACTTCTGTATGCAATCAATTAACATACAGCAAAGTCCCGATTATCCGATCTAAACAGGACGAAAACGACGTAAATGGATTTGTAATGACTCTACATGAGTAGGGGAGAGACGGGTAAAACGGGGTGGACGGGTCAAACAGGGCACCCCTATTATTTTCGGTTATTAGCGGTGATATCTTCCCGTAATCATGTTAATCTTATCCACACGTGTAATTTAGTTCAGACCCGCAAAAACGTTAATACGAGTGGATAAGCGTCAAAGAGACGACTAAATACATTTGTATTGTAGATTAAAGTCAAGGTAATTACTAGTTTACTTGTTTTACTTGTAATATACTTGTTGCCAGAGTAGGTGTACACTGTACATACAGTTTAAGTCGTATGTATAACAAACTGTTTTTATAAATAGTATATTACTCTATAAGTTGAGAAAAGTGATGTTTTTCTGAACAAGTATAGCGTGTTTGAGTACGAGCGTTAGCGGACAAACGAGTTAAAAAAAAAACTTTTCTAACGTGTTGAGTATACTACATAAAGAATGTAAAATATTAAATTTTTACATACAAGTGACACTAACTGTCAAAACATAATTAAGATGAGCATAACTCATTCCTATGTACTAAAGCACAATAAGCAGCTCCAGTTGATGTTATGCGTTTGGCAGTACTGAAGTGTGTTGTTGGTGACACTGTAAGTCTATGTCAAATTAGAGGTTAGCAGGTTAGGTTTTGCGTCAGTTTTGACATAGATTGACGCAAAACCTAACCTGCTAACCTCGAATTAACATAGACTTACAGTGTCACCAACATCACACTTTAGTATTGCCAAATGTAAAACAAATCGCCGTTGCTAGGGATAAAACTGTTGCTAATGATAAAAGTACCACATTTATTATCGATTTTGAATGAAGAAATGTAGTACCAAGAGCTGTTCAGCCCATGGTAATACATCATCATCATCATCATCATTCAGCCTCTTGCTTCGTTTCTCGTTGAACATAGGCCTCCCTAAATTTTTCCATGTCTCCCTATCTTGTGCTATTTTCATACAATTGATTGTTATCCTCTTGTTATCGCCTATCCAGCGCGTAGATGATCTTCCCACACTTAGCTTGTCTGTTCGTGTCTTCATTCAGCTATCTTTCATGCCCATCTTTCATTCTGGCTAGATGACCTGCCCAGTTCCACTATAATCTACTTATCATTTCTATAACATCCGTGAGCTTCCAAGTGTTATTGCAATCATTGATCTCTCGATGTTTCTTTGGGTTACTCTAAACATTTCTGCTGTTATTGGAGTTAATGTCAAGGTCTCCGCTCCATATGTCATTAGCGAGAGCACACACTGGTCGAATAATTTCCTTTTTATGTTGACGAGGATGTTACTTTTCTTAGTGATCCATACGCCGCCCAGCTGAGATTTATTCTTCCCTGTATTTTAGTTGTTTAATTATCCCGGAATATCTCGATCTCGTCACTATTTTTAAATCCTGGAGTTGTTGGTTTTCACTTGATACTAGATTCGTCATAAGCATTGCTTGGCTGATGTTTATCTCTATGCCAATTCCCCTATAAGCAGTGTCAAGTTCAGTTATCATGTTCATGATTTTTCCTATGTCATACGTTATCAAAACTGATAACGTGTCGCCTTGTCTGACTTCTCGTTTCAGTTTTCATGTAGTTTAACTGTCATAGTTGCATTTGTATAGGAGTTATGTATAAGTGCAGCAATACGGCTTTTTCTCATGGCGTTCGAAATGCTATCAGTTTCGATTGTATCGAATGCTTTGCGAAAATCAACGAATGCTTAAGCCAGTGGTCTATTGTATTCGATAGTTTTTTATGAAAGTTTTGCTACATTGAAGATGGTAATTTGTTCCAAAGCCTTGTGTAAAACCAGCCTGTTGTCTTGATTGATAGAAATTTGTTGTTATTAGCCTAGTGAATAGTTTGTGGATATGGTTTAAAAGGCTTGCTTTGTCCAATTTTTTGTGGATTAGAATCGTTACCGCGTTTTTCCATTTAGTGGATTCTATGGCTTCTCAATTTTCATTTATATAAACGCTGAAACATTAAATAACCCATTTTACTCGTCTGTCCCCTACAAAATATGTTAAACTATGTCCCAGGACGGCATGATGTAATAACTGCCGATATTACGACTTTAAGATTCCACAACCCACATCCCTCACAACCATGTCGGATAACCTGGAGGGTCGGATAAGAGAATATCAGATAATCGACGACTTTACTGTATTTCTCTTTGAATGTAGTCTCGCAATGCTCAATGATTGGAACAGGGATGCTCGTTTTGGCTGGCCTTTCTGATATCTCTAGATATGTTCTCATAGTATCTTGACACTGCATCAAAACTCCGGAAGCAGTACGTTCGTCAAGCTGTGTTGTGATAAAACCTACCTGTGAATTTTGGTCCATTTTTGAGTAGCGATTTATAAGGCGGTTGTATCACTGATTGCCGCTGCAGCTAAGCTAGCGGGAAATGACCATTCGTTAAGGATGGGCCGATTCAATAAAAGTCGGAGGCTGTTTAACTTAATATATTAAATATTGAAAAATAAGGTTTTTAGGAAAACCAAAATTCGTTTATGAAAACAGTGTCTACGCATTATATTGAGCAAAAAATCATTTACATTACTTTCAGAATTTCCCAAACTGAGATACAAATTGCAAACGAGATGGAGTGTAAGTTAAATAATTTACAATCTGAACCCTTCGTAGAACCAGGGAACAAAAAAAATACGTATATGTTTAAGTATGAATGCAAAACGGCGGATATATATTTTTTTAGAAAATTGGTTTAAATTAATTTAGAGTTTTACAAATTGTTCGCGAGTTTCGATCGAACTGTTCGTCAAAAACTAATTACCCCCGTAGCTAAATTTTGTAAGCCACTCTTCGATTACACCGATCCTTTCGTCGCACTTGCCCGTACTGTCCTCTCATCCATTTCTTTCATTCAAAGTATTCGCATGGGAATGTTTTCGACTTTGCAATTTTGCAGGTCTCACGAGAAATCGTTCATATTCGGTGCCAGCGTGCAAACATTGCATAAATAATTTAATTCCATTAAATTCCATCACAAGCGAATAGCACATTTCTGCGACGGTTGCAATACTACTTCACTTTATGTTATAAATTGATTACTTTGAAAATCGTTCTAAATATCCCAATTAATTATTACGCGCATCCTGCTAATGCGATTTGTTAAGACTGTGGTGTAGAGATTTTGTGCTTCTTTTCATTACCATCAATGAAAACGTGGAAATACCGCAAGGTTTACGCACCAAAAAATTGTTGGGCACAAGACGAAGCACATCTAATTGATAATGGTCATGAAAAATTGTTCAAATACGAACTGCCTCGGTTTGATATTATACGTGTTTGCATGTGTGTTGCGTGATTCTGGTGAAGTTACGTTGTTATTAATAGACCAATCAGCATGCGTTGTTTGTAGATATACTCCAATTCCCAAAAAGAGTTGTGCTAAAGCCGCCATATTAGAAAATCGAGGCCGAAACTCGGTTTTTGGTGTTTTTTTCAAACCGTACATTTTTCAGAAAAAAAAGTAAATAAAAATTTTTGAGCGTGTAATTATCTGCAACTTTTGTCATAACCATTTTTTGCTGCACCACCCATGAGGTACAAAATGACGCCGAACGTTTGTATAAACGTCGTCATTGCAACTTTGGTATGTTAATAGCGAGTGGTACGCATTGACTAACGTAGCAGTGTTGTGTGGCCGCATCACTGGTTGGAAGAAGTGTTGCAAGTTTGAATACATGACCCACTTGATGTTTGGATTTACTATTATTTTACCTGAAGTACCTCAGATGTGCACAAACATGTAGCAAAAATGTCTCTCCTTCAGAACTTCCGTCTTCTTTTTACGTTGCGTATGTAAAACGACGAACATCACAAATCTCACACAGAAGAGCTTCCTGTACAGAACTGTTTGAATCCGGACGAATTGTCGGAGATGGATGCCTTTGAAGTAGATCAGTGTCTTGGCTGTAACGATGACTTTGAAACAATTGGATAGTCTGCATCACATTCAGTTATAAACTTCTGCTTGATTCTCGGCAGCGACTTGATAAAATGTATATATTTCTGCATCTTATTTTCCAAAAAAATCTGGGTGTCTCTTTTTTGTGCTCACTACCAGACGCAAAATTACGACTTACATGACGGTATCCGTATGGGGCAAAAGTTCAATGGCATTTTAAGCCTCCATCGTTAGACCAACAAAAAATAATAAAAGCAAAAGTTGTAGATAATTACATAGTTAAATGGAGATGGGCCGGGCATGTAACTAGGCGCCATGGCAATCGCTGGACTAGAAAAATAGTTGAATGGAGGCCCCGAAAAGGTAAAAGAATTAGAGGAAGATTACCGATCACGGCAAACTTTAGAGGAGGCACTTGGCCGAGGGTTTTCAGCGTTCCACAATTTCTTGTAAACTAACCTTAGGCATAGAGGCCTAGCTGTGTTGTGCCCAATAATTTTTTTTATTGTAAACCAACTTTCCTCTGAAGCTTTGAGAAATGTTTATCGCGCCATGACATAATTTATTTATCTAACACCTGTTGTTTTCAGAGGTGAGGTTATTAGTCCAAGAAAAACATTTAACTGTTTTGTCCTTAATGTTGAACTCGAGTTTCACATAAATGCGATTACATCGCCTTGCCTAATTTTTAGTTCTTAAAGAGTTGTCTGGTGCCAAGAAATGAAATTGTAGAGCTATTATGGGCAAAGAATTTATTCAGAGTGTCACATCAAGACTACAAATAGCAAAAGATGTCTTGCTTCGACTAGTGATGACAAATTCCATATATTTTTCTCTAAGAATATTTAAATAGTAGCCTGTCGACGTTGGCCAACCAACTGTATCATCGATATCTTTAACAAATTTATTTAGAAACTATATAACTTTTAGTAAGCGATATTTTAGGCGTGAACAAAATACACGGCATTAGTCAGATATCTGTAAGCTATGGTTGGTCTATGCTCTATATTGGCATTGAAAATTATTCTAATTACAAGCAACAACAGTTCTTGTTTCTGTTCTATTTCGTTGGCAAAAGTTTCTAATTTTTTAACTTTTTGATTAGCAGTGAGAGCTCATTTTTAGCAACGTTGCGAACAATGTTGGACCAGTTTCACATAACACCAGCAGCGGTAACGTCACCTGCTATGCAATTTTCATAAATACGAATTTGACGCTAGAAGTTTAGCAATGACGAATCTTCTTGGCACCGAATTCGGTAGCTATCATCAAAGCAGAAATTGGGCGACATATTAATACTCCCTATATCTGACACTCGACAATGTCAACATTTTAAATAACAATTAGCGCATGTATGTATGTGACTTGGCGTCAACACGCAATGAATTTGAAATTCGCATTCCTCCAATGCGTGGGGGCGATATCATGCACAGCATGCAACAGAAATTACTCTACGCAGCAGTGCGGGTCTTGGATTATCGCATCTGCCACTGTTGCAAAATCCATGTCGTTTTCATTAATTTGATTGCAGGTCTGAATACGAGGCACTGGTGACAGTTCATCCCAAAGGAGCCAGCATAACCTTCCCTGTATGGTTACGTGAGGACTTCTTCCTTGGTTTTAGCAAGGAGGGAAGGTACCATTTCTTGCTTGCTCTCTTGGTTTGCGGCTGGTGGTAATCGACCCAGACAATTCTTGCTAGGAAGTCGTGTTCTGCTTCAAAACGTCGCAAACATTTTAAATCGGCGTCAACAAGTCGCTGATTCAATTTTCGAGTCAGATGTTTTACAGCTGCAACCACCTTACAGGCACTTTGTGAAATTGAAGCAGATCAAGAATGTCGTAGTGTGTCTAAGTCTTCAACTGCTGCAATGGACTCTAGCGTCACAACTCGTTGTGTCTGACCAGCTCGAGCAGCGCCTGTCACAAAAATTACGCCATTTTTTAACTTTCTACTCCATTTACACACTTGCTGCAGGAACAAAAATTTATCATATATTGAAATTTTACTCGTTGAAGAATTTCAATAGGCTTCACTTCTTAACTATTAAAAAACATGTTGTTGCTGCTCGTTAGTGCGTTCCTCAAGTGGGGCGGCCATCTTTACCCTACTAGTGATGACGTGTTGCATGTCTGCACTGTGCTGCCACCTGTAGGACATTAACCCTCGCGTTTTGTTCGCAAACAATACTCCTGCACACTCTACAGCACCCCCGCGAAGTAAACGTGCAACACACTAACTTTCTTCGACATTTCTTACCAATTCCAAAACGCAACGTCGTCTTCACCTGCTGCAGTCAAGCACAATCACCGACTGACATAATCATCAACTGGCACAACGTCCAACTGTTTTCATCTTTCCATCCAAGTATTTAATTGCTGCCAACTTCGATTTTAATCCGATTAATTCCCGTTAAATAGGTGCCGTGCTCAAACTAGAAACCCGCACCAAAAAAACTGCAGTTATTTTTAAAGAGTCCTAGAAATTCCAGTACTGGGTTAATAATGTACTACCTGCACTTAAAGTCGAGAGGTCATTTGGCATCCCAGGAATTTCGTTTGGTCTCCACCAAAGACAAGCGATGGTGCTTGCAAATACGCATGATTGGAGCAAGGTGTTTCTAATAACAAACGCAGTTAGCGTTAAACAAACAAATATGACGGGACCATACAAAATGATAGTTTTATCTGAGTTTATCGCCATAGGGAGGCTGAAGATTGGCCTTCCGCAACATTATTTCGAAAAATTAGGAAAACTCCATGAGAGTTCCTTATTTTTCTGTGTAAATACCGTAAACGTGGATGCATTTATTGCAGCGTGTTCTAAATGCCTAAATAGTTCTTTAAGGTAGTTTCTCATCCAAGGTACATGAAGTACTGCGATTTCCAACGTCATCCATCGTCGATTACCCCCCCCCCCCTGGTGAATAGTTCTTCAACGGACCAAAAATGTAGAAAGCTAACGGGAATAACTCTAAACTTTCCACTTTTGCATTTAGATTCAAGCTTTCGTGTGGCCTCCTGTATTAACTCGAGCTTTCGTACGCAAAAATAGCAATCTAGTGCTTAGTTTTTCGGGTTTCACTGTGACTGATTCTTATAATCTCTCAGGTGTCTTTGTGGCGCGTTCTACTATCACGTCGCATATAAACATTATGAATTGGGAAATCTGGACGTTTCCATACCATAACATTTATTTTGCGCCCAATGGTTAAGTGAAAACCCATTTTTAATCTCCAATACCAATGCTTTTAGTACTATTGTTCGTCCTCATAAGACGTTCTGCTCAACACTATTGAGTAACTCGATTTGAATCTTGCTTGAAACGCACATTCTGCTCACAAAGTCTTACAACGCGTTTCATTCTTCCGCTACACTGAGACTAATGCGAAGATAACGATGAGTAGCTACTCCCCTCCACCACTTACAAACGTTTGTGATGTCGCGACTTGTCGTGCATAACCGCCCCCGTACCTTCTTTATCGGACAACCCTCTTACATAACGATGGTTACAGCCAATAAAAGAATTTATTTTTCAACAGCACAGTACCAGTAAGACATGCCTGCCGGGAAGGAAGGCGTCGCGGAGGAGAGGAGGGCCAGTACCGCCGCCAAGAAGGCGCCCGCGGCAAAAGAGACAGCTTCAGAGGAGAGAAGAGGAAGCAACGCCGCGAAAAGGGAGACCTTCAGGCCTCCCTGGGTGAAGGACGGCCCGGACGGATTGCCTCCGAAGCCTTCTAATCTATGGTCCAAAACCAGACAAGCTAGCAAAGATGGGCCTGCGCCGGAGCCAGAAGCAGGTAATTACTTTTTCAGCTCCTTTGCATTCAAAGAAAGTTCCAGCGCACGGCGACGTGTTCGTGTATTTATGGCAACCTATCTGGCGTTATGAGGCCAACGTCGACCTGCGTTGTCATGGAAACGAACAACGCCCGCGCAACTTTCTTTTAGCATTAAAGGACCTGTATATAATATTAGGACGTACAATTACAGCCCCTAAGAAACCCACTACCGTAAAAAGCCAAAGCAAGCCGCAAGAAAATGGGACGGCGCCCAAAGAGAACACGTTTGTAAAGCCACAGCTGAAGCCAGTTCCACCAAAAGAGCCGACGAAACTGCAATCGAAAGAAGTCAAGGTACCCATTAAGCTCAACAGTGTGGCAGACAGGCAGCCCCCAGAAACGAAGAAGCCTCCATTGAACAGGCAGTCCACCTTAACTAACGAAAACAGAGACATAGACAAGGTTGTTTCCGTGTCCCTTTTTTCGAGCGTTTGAATGGTTGTGTTTCAGGCAATTCCCACAGAAAGAAATGCGATTATCAGGCAAGAGAGTTTGAGGAAGTTATCCAATTCCAAAGTCCCGCTGGCTCCGCCGTTGCCGCCGCCAGCACCGGCCTTGCCTCGCCAAACCGACCTTAAGCCGCTCAGCGACAAGCAGAAGACAATAATCGAAAACTTGAAGTAAGAATTTTTGCCAATTGTCGACCTAGCTCTAAATTGCGACTTGCAGATCCCGTCCAAAGGTACGCCCAGATTGGACATCGTTGCTCAAGGAAGTGGAAGGGGGAAGAAAACTCAAACACGTGCAATGTAACGATAGGTCGAAGCCGCTATTGCCCCAAACGAAAGACAGCGAACAGGAACAGTTCATATACGAAAGTGAAAAGAGCGAGAAAGACACGTCGCACAATCTACTTTTGAAGGAGGTAGGCGAGCGATGTATGTAGCAAGGCAAATTAGTAACGTACAAATTCCTAGATCCAACAAGGAGTTGCACTGAAGAAAGTAAAAACAAACGACAGAAGTAGACCAATATTGGAAGGTCTTAGAAAATTCCGACGGCAAATGACGATCGAAGAACAGATCATCAAGTCCCAGTCTATGGCCAGCATACCCCCCGTAAGATTTTTCTAATCATAAGATTATAACAAATAGTCATGACTAAATTACAGCACGAATATGAAATACTGCGCTATCGAAAAAAGAATTAGTAGCCTTGATCAGATTGTTAAAGTTTGCGTATCACGAACGCATCCACGTGATTGCCGGCAGTGACCTGCTGGAGCTAATGTTCATGTATTGTGATTATACATGTAACAGGTCAATACAACAACCTGCTCTAATTCCTTGTTTTTCGATCACGCGGTATTAATTTCTATCATTTGGTAACCCGTAGACAAAAGATACTGCTTGTCGCGAATCAACTGGGTTTATTACTGTAAAAAAATTGACGATTTATTTTGTAATACTAAACTATTTTAATGGGTTAAAATGTATGTCCAGAAACAAAACCATATTCATATATCATCAGCCTTTAACAATCAGTTTCTCACTTCTGAATGACCAGCACCGTTGCAAATTAAAATTAAATAATGGATAGATGGATCTGACATTTTCTAAATTCGATGTATTGATATATCAACTATATTGATACGCCAAGCCAACGATATATCAATTATATCCATCGATATATTGATATTTGAAGTATTATACCTTATATATTGGAAGAACCATACCTTCACTCGAAATATCCATACTTTGCAACCGTGCCTGCATACAATATATCGATGTTTTCAGAGTAATACCGCTATACCTTTATTCGATATCTCGATATTGGAAGAATCATACCTTCATTCGATATATCGATATTTTCAGAATGAACCTGGCATTCGATATTTGAAGAATTATAACTTCATTGAATATTTTCACGATCATGCCTGAATTCCACATGTCAATGTTCTTAGAGTAAACATTCATTAGATATATCGACATTTGAAGAATATAGCTTCATTGGATATATCGATAGCTGACGAATGACACCTCCACTCAATATATCGATACGTTCAGTCATACTTTCATTCGTTATATCGATATTTCCAGCGTCATGCCTTTAATAGATCAATACATATCTTGACAATCATACCGTCATTCGATGTATTGACATTTAAAGTCATGCCTTCATTCGTTATATCGATATTTAAACAATCACCTTTATTCGATACATCATTTTTTAAATAATCATACCTTCATTTGATATAACGATATTTTCAGTCTTACCTACATGTGGTATATCGATATTTACAGTGTTACCTTCATTCGATATTTTTATATTTTTACAATCATACCTACATTCGATACATCAATATTTTCAGTAGAAATATAACAAGTGCTTGAAAAATTTCCGGAAATATTTGGAAATATGTTCTGCAGCTATTTTTTCAATAAGTGCATGAGTGCATGCCAACTGAAAAAATCCCGACTCCGAAGGAGGAGGGATTTTTTCAGTTCGCATGCACGAATGCTTTTGTTGAAAAAAAATAGCTGCATAACATATTTCCAAATATTTCCATAGGGAAATTTTTTAAACACGCGTTATATTTTGATAGAAAATATCACGAATGAAAAAACACAGTAAAGAAAAAATTTTTATTAAAAAAATTACGAAACTAATATCTAAGTACTAATAGTTTACGGTTTTTTGTGATGACAGTGACATAAGTGGAAATTTTCCGGTAAATTTCCGATTATCAATTTTCGCCGTTACCATGGCAAATTTCTAACTAAATTTGCATAAGGGATATTGTCAGAGTAATACCTTCATTCGAATTATCGACATTTGAAGAATATTCTTTCATTTGATATATCGATATATGAAAACTCATACCTTCACTCCACATATTGATATTTGAAGAATGATACCTGCATTCGATATATCAATATTTTCAGGGGTAATATAAAACGTACTACACTTATTATCGATGGTTTTTTTTTTGATAAATATTATGAGTTATAATCCCAAAACTGAAAATATGAGTCCACAGGACAAGTTGTATTTTCTTGCATTGGAATTATACCGAAATCATATTCTTAACAAATTATAGATTAGGCGTACTACGAATTATATTTACAAAGAGAATATAATGATTTAATGTATATACCAGAGAGAGAGAGAGCGTAATGCCATTTATTACGTGAGTATCAATGCTAATGATCAATGTTTGTCCCAAACACACTTTTGGTTGCTTTTTATGCTTAAAGCGCAAAACCTAACCTAGAAAAATCAAATGACATTTATAAATTAGTTCATTTGAGACGTGAAAAAAAACCAAGTTAGTTTGTATCAAATCAAAAATTACGAGTCGCTATATTGCCAGTAGGTAGAAGGTCAAACGACTTCCGGGATTGGACCGTGTCATGATTGAGATCGAAGAACTCAACGTTTCGCCCACTTTCGTAAGGGGCTTCATCAGGAGGAAAAAAGGCAAAAGAGCACGGTAACTCAACGTGTTAACCACGCCAGAGGGGAAACTCTTTGCAGGGAAGGGACAGACGAGCACGGTAACTCAACGTGTGAACCACGTCAGAGGCGAAACTCGACTGACTATCGGAAGAAGAAAGGCGAGAATTTATAGGCAAGCGCCGTCGCGATTCAGTAAATGCCGTCGCGGTTTAGTGGCGGAGGGCGGGGCTTAGGAATTAGCACTTTCCACATAGAAGGAAGGGGAAAGCCTTCGTCCCGATTGAGATTATTAGGGTGTTTGCAAATCTCAATGGCTGCGCAAATCTTTCTGCTAAAGAAAAATGGGGATTTGCAGATGATGAAAGTTTCATCAAAAAGGATCTTATGACCAGTATCGCGTTGGTGTTCGGCGATGGCCGATGATGAAACGAGACCTGACTTGAGACAGCGCTGATGCTCAGAGATGCGAGTTTTTACTGAACGACCTGTTCCACCAATGTATACAGCATTATAAGAGCAAGGGACTCTATAAACACCTTTAGATGACATAGTGTTTAATTTATATTTAGATGAAGGAAGAACCTGTGAGATTTTGCTCGGGGGTTTGAATACTGTTTTAATGTTTTGTTTTCGAAGAAACTTTCCTATGCGGTCGGTGACTTGGTGGATATAGGGAAGAGATTATTAGTTCGATAGAATCTTCTGTGAGAACGCTTCCTAAAGACGTTGCCGTTCTTATCCGCTTCGAAACTGTCAGGTGTTTACGTTCATCTAAACCACCTAAAAATAACATTACAAAAGATGAAAGGAATACTCTCAAAACCTTACGTTCCAATTCCGACATCTCAATTTTGTCCGCTGATAAAGGCAATGCTACGGTAGTTATGGATCGAACAGAGTACATCACTAAGGTTAAGTCTTTACTCCAAGATTCTTCTTATGCCCTACTTCCTCGCGACCCAACTTCCAAAATCGAACGGGAAGTCACTTCTCTCATAAAATCTTCAGATCTGTCCACTGATATTCAACGGAGGTTGATTCCTCGCGCTTCAAAGCCTCCTCGGCTCTATGGTCTTCCAAAAATCCATAAACAAGACATTCCCCTCAGGCCCATTGTCAGTACCATAGATTCCTCTACTTATTCATTAGCTAAATACCTAACCACTATCCTCAGAAAGTTCACTGGTAAGTCTCCCTCGTATGTTCGCAATTCAGCCCATTTCGTTGAACTTATATCCAATATAAGCGTTGAACCTGAGGATTTACTTGTGAGTTTCGATGTCACTTCCCTTTTTACCGAAGTTCCTATTCCCGATTCTACAGTCATAATCCAACAGTTGTTATCAGAGCATGGGGGGACGTCTTCAAGTCTACCTGCCCTGATAGAAAAATGCCTCTCTTCCACTTATTTCCTCTTTCAAGGTCAGTTCTTTAAACAAATCTCTGGTGCGGCCATGGGTTCTCCTCTTTCACCTGTCGTTGCCAATATCTTCATGGAGGCTTTCGAAACCGTAGCTCTGGAATCTTCAGAATTGAAACCTAATGTTTGGTTCCGATACGTTGACGATACCTTTATTATTTGGCCACATGGTAAAGACACGTTACCCGTCTTCTTACACCATCTCAATAGTCAATATCCAGACATTAACTTTACCATGGAGATAGAAAGTAACGGTCCCCTTCCTTTCTTAGATGTACAGGTCTCTCGCCAACCCAGTGGCAAACTTAGTCATTCTGTATATCGCAAACCCACTCACACTGATCGCTATCTACATGCCGATTCCCACCATCATCCTACACAAAAACTTTCCGTTATCAATTCGCTTGTACACCGGGCTGTTTTCATATCCCAACCCGATAATATCCACGCTGAATTAAATCACATTCGGAAAGCTCCTAGGAATAACTGTTACCGTGCTAGGGATATACAGTTTGCCATCAATCGCCATCTTCAACCACGGCCACCCAAACCTCCAAAACCCGATCCTCCTGCAGCAATAGTCTTTCTTTTCTATATCCACCAAGTCACCGACCGCATAGGAAAGTTTCTTCGAAAACAAAACATTAAAACAGTATTCAAACCCCCGAGCAAAATCTCACAGGTTCTTCCTTCATCTAAAGATAAATTAAACACTATGTCATCTAAAGGTGTTTATAGAGTCCCATGCTCTTGTAATGCTGTATACATTGGTGAAACAGGTCGTTCTGTAAAAACTCGCATCTCTGAGCATCAGCGCTGTCTCAAGTCAGGTCTCGTTTCATCATCGGCCATCGCCGAACACCAACGCGATACTGGTCATAAGATCCTTTTTGATGAAACTTCCATCATCTGCAAATCCCCATTCTTCTTTAGCAGAAAGATTTGCGAAGCCATTGAGATTTGCAAACACCCTAATAATCTCAATCGGGACGAAGGCTTTCCCCTTCCTTCTATGTGGAAAGTGCTAATTCCTAAGCCCCGCCCTCCGCCACTAAACCGCGACGGCATTTGCTGAATCGCGACGGCGCTTGCCTATAAATTCTCGCCTTTCTTCTTCCGATAGTCAGTCGAGTTTCGCCTCTGACGTGGTTCACTCGTTGAGTTACCGTGCTCTTCTGTCCCTTCCCTGCAAAGAGTTTCGCCTCTGGCGTGGTTAACACGTTGAGTTACCGTGCTCGTTTGCCTTTTTTCCTCCTGATGAAGCCCCTTACGAAAGTGGGCGAAACGTTGAGTTCTTCGATCTCAATCATGATACGGTCCAATCCCGGAAGTCGCTTGTTACTTAATGACAATGGCCGTGAAAGCCTCAAAAATCATGGTAGAAGGTCCTATTAGCCAATGTTCTAAATTTAAGAGATGATGATTGGCCCAAAATTCAACGAATTATATTCTCAGAGCAATATCATCATTCGATATATCGGAATTTGAAGAATATAGCTTCATTGTACATTTCGATATAGGAAGATTCGAACCCTCATTCGATATATCGATATTTAAACAATCACACCTTTATTCGATATATCGGTATTTTCGGAGTAATGCCTTCCGCCGATATAGCGATACTTTCAGTCATATCTTCATTTAATAATTCCATAGTCATAACCTTCATTCAATACATCGACACTATTTTGACAATAATACCTTCATCCATTATGTTTCGATGTTTCCATAGTCATACCTTCATCATTCAATATCAATACATATTTTGACTACTATGGCTTCATTCATTATATTGATATTTCCAAAGTCGTACAGTCGGCGCCTTAGCATATTTTGCGTGTATTTTTAAGTGTATAAACTGCGCTTTTACAGTTGTGATAGTTTTGATTGTTATGTCAGATTTGTTATTGTTTGTCAAATATGATTTGCCACCTCACATTGATGAAGTAACCAGAGCAACAAAATAATAATAAATCAAATATTACAACACAACATATTACGTGTCCCGATTTCTAAGGCGCCGACTGTACCTTTATTTAATATAACGATATCTTCAGTCTTACCTTCCTTCCACAGGGTGTCTCAAACAGAATGGAATACCGAGCGGTCATAGATTTCTTAGATCATAGTAAACCGATTAAACCTAGTATACCTTAGTACAAAGTCCCTCCAGTAAGAAGTTATAATTTGAGAACTAGACTCAAGTGTAACCTATCTTTGAACATTTCTTTATTTCTAATTTTGTTATCTGAAACATATTTTCAAATTTTAGGTTACTATCCGAAAGGCAATTAAAGAGCGTACAAATAAAGTACTCTTAGTTCATAAGCGTAAAAGCACCTGTTTACATTAAAATGGCCATCAAAGGTTTTTGGTTGTCATTAAGACGTGCTATTATCAAGTAGACATAATCACAAAAACAGTGGATTATGATTGTGATCTTGTAAACAACAATAATAAATCAATCAATGACGTTGAAACATATTTTTTTTCTTTTGCGCTCACGAAAATGCCATAACATAATGAACTATTCAGTATTGGAGAATTCGTTGTCGCGGCATTTTCATAAATATAAAAGCACACATTTCTATGTCACTAATTGTTTTATCGTTATTGTTTACCCATTGGTTTTGTAAACATGTCTACTTGAAAATCGTACGTCTTAATGACAACCACAAACCTTTGATGGGCATTTTAAGGTAAACAGTTGCTTTTACGCTTATGAACTATGAGCATTTTTACACTTTTTAATTCCCTTCCGGATAATAACCAAGTTAAAACTAAAAAAGTTTTCAATGATAGGTAAAGTACCTGTTACAGTTAAGTCTAATTTATGAAAATGTTCTTATTAGTGCAGTATATAATATCTGTACTAAAATTCAAATCGATATATTTACTTTTGAGGAAATTAACATCAAAACAAAAAACTGAAATATAAGGCCCTATAACTTCTTACTGGAGAGACTTGGTGCTAAGGTATATTAGGTTTAACTGGTTTATTATAACCTCAGGAGCATATGACCAATCGGTGTCCCATTCTTTTTGAGATACCCTGTATATATCGATGTAGGACTTTGACCATATGACCAAGCAGTCGGTGGCTAAGGTACCTGGTACTCTGCATGCCTAGACCTTGTCCATTAACAAACAAACAATATATTTTGACAATCATACCTTCATTCAATATATCGATATTTCCACAGTCGTACCTTCATTTAATATATCAATATTCAAACAATCATACTTTCATTCAATATATCGATATTTTCAGTCACACCTTTATTCGATATTTCTATAGTCATACCTTTATTCAATATACTATCGATTCATATTTTGACAATTATACTTTCATTCAATATATTGATATTGCCAGAGTCTTACCTTCATTCGATATATCGATATTTTCTGTCACACCTTCATTCGATATATCCATAGTCATACCTTTATTCAATATATCGATACATATTGTGACAATTATACTGTCATTCATTCTATCGATATTTTCAGTCCTACCTTTATTTGATATTTCCATAGTCATACCTTTATTCAATATATCGATATATATTTTGACAATTATACTTTCATCCATTACAGAGTCGTACCTTCATTTGATATATGATATTTTCAGTCATACCTTCATTCTCGGATCAGTCATGTAGTATACAAAGCGTCCTGTAATTCAACCAACAAACATCTGGAAGTTATAGAGGACGTTGAAATTTAAAAATTTTGTTTATAAAGTTATTCTTTTAAACCCCTCTCTGCCGCGTTACATCCTCCCAAAGAGTGGTGTTACAATTACGTTTTTATCATTCCACTGTTAACTGGAAAAGGGTATTAAAATGAAAATTCAACACATCTGTCAAATAATTCAAATAGACCAATGACAATGTAGCAGCGCTGTTCTGTTCTCAGCCAATAAAAAAAATTATGTCGACATAACCACTAGTGGTTCCAAGCGGCATAATTTTTCGACATTTTCAATGTGATGACAGTTATTATAATTTTTCGTTTTGGTTGCTCCTATGGAGACGAACTCACAGCCATTCAAATTTCACGTAAAAATTTTCTCTCAAACTGAATTTTTACAGTGATATTCATTGAATTTTTCTTCGAATGCAATTTTTATTCAAAGTTAAGTAGAATATTTTTGCAGTGGTATCACTACTCATGTCCATTGTGCTAGCGCACTCATCCTAATCGAACCTAAGCGCAATGGACATGAGTAGTGATACCACCGCAAAAAAAATTCAACATAACTCTGACTACTCAGTACTCATGGAATTATAAATGAAAATAGGCAGATAATGTTCTGCCACTAACATACTTCTTTATGAAATGCTTTTAAATTGTTTTTATTGGAACTTTTTAATCGAGATGAATTGGATTATAAAAAATATCTGATGAAAAGCCTAATTTCTTTAAAAGATTATTTGACTTCTAGCGTTTTCGTGCAGCTAATATTTTTTGTGTAAAAAAATGATGATGCAAACCATTTTACTGCATTTTGCTGAATAACTGTGTCGTGCATCATGAAGTACAGTCAGACCTCGCCGTTCGCGGCTTTGCGGTTCGCTGATTTGATTTTACGCGGGGCACCTTTGTGCTCCATTTTCTTTGCCGTTCGCAGATAATTGCTTTGCCGTTCGCGGATGGAATTGCCAACGTTAACTGTTTCAACTTTCACACACTAACGGCCGGTCTTATGAAGGCCACTAATCTGACGTTAACTTTAATTTGCTGTTAAAATAAACAAAAGCGCATAAAAATTTGTTTACTAATGAATAATATGTCATAAGCGCCAACGTTTTGATGAGCTTTTGTTTATTTTAACAGCGATTTAAAGTTAACGTCAGGTTAGTGACCTTCATAAGACCGGCCGTAAGTAAATAAAGCAGACGTGTGCGGTTTATGTCATGAACACCTAAATAACATTATTTATCACAAACTTGTAAACACACTTATCGAGCCTATTACCTTGAATCTCGTATTACCAAATCGGACCTGAAATAAATTGTAAAATTATAACTTGAATAAACAAATGGACATTCGAGCTCTAGATTCAAGTGGCAGACTTTTATGTTACGTATGAAATTTTAGTTCAAACTTTACTTTAAAATCCTGAACTATCGAATTTGTTGCAGTTAGTATATTTTATGCTTTTTTATTGTTTTTTGCTTTATATTTTATGTTTTGAAAATGTACGTATTTGCATGTTTGTATACGCACGTTTATGTAATTTTGAATTTTTTGAAGTTGCACAGTATAAATAAATCTAGTTAATGGAACCTAACCCAGTGTTTATCATTTGTGTTTACTTGCACATCGCGGTTTTGCGCTTCGCGGCATTCTTCTGGAACGTAACCCCCGCGAACGGCGAGATGACTATTTGATTTAAAAAAAAAAAAAAAAATGAGTTGGGCGAGAAAACTAAAATCTTTTGAATAAATCAGGCTTTCTAGTATATATTTCTGTATAATCAAATTCTTGTCAATTAAAAGGTTCTAGTATAAGCACCCACTTTATGAGGATGTAACTCGGCGGCAGGAATTTCAAAGAAAAAGTTTATATGCAATTTGTTTAATGTTTGTCGGTTAAATTGCAGGACAACACCCTGTAGAGTAGAGATTTTCTCGGAATATTGATGTAATCGATTTACTCGGATAGTGTTTGCCAAAAAGTAGGTATGGAACAGATGGGAAGTTTTTTAATTGTCGATTTCTAAAAAATGGTTACTCTTTATAGAGGTTTATGTAACTCTTAAAACCAATTTTAGGAACAGTAATATTTTTTTATGTTTTACGGTTTGGCGGGAAATTGAATTAATTTAAAATCTGCTTCCAATTATTTTAAAAAGTTACCAAAAAACAGTACAGTATTTAAAAATTAAGTTCAATAAAAAATATTAATTTATATTTTTATTGTTTTATTCATTTAATTGAACATTTTGTTATTTATTTTATAGAGTAAATATAAAATGTAATGAAGAAGAGTAAAAATGAAAATTTTATCGAAACTTTATGACGCACTTGACCTGTAAATACAGGGTGTTAAAAAAATATCGGATATTTTACCCAATTATAGATCTCCTCATCAATACAAACAAAAAAGTCCTAATAAAGATGGAGATGCAGGGTGTTTTTTTTTAGAAGTGAATAATAAAAAAGTTTTTATATGTTGCATCCACTTTGAAAACCACTGCATTATGTATTTTACAGCATGAATATATTCAGTATATGCATTGCGTCGTCAATATACTCGACATCTATCAGTATGACTAATTTATGTAATATGTACATTGCAATATTGACCAACAATATACTCGATATTTAATTATATCAATAGAAATGATACAAGTATAGAATACCTGGACATGTCGATATATATATCCTATCAATATAATGATTATGTGGATATATCAATGTATGGAGATTATGAAAAAACTTAGAGCCAGTCACAAGATATTTTCTAGATGGTATACGACGAGCAGCCGGATTGAACCAACGGTTTAAAGAACGGCATCGTCTGTAAGCCCTTTTAATTCTACTAGTCAAGTTGCTCAATGCGCAAATTAATTCTTAAAAATACGGCAGGAAGAAATAGCGGACGAAACCGACGAGTTGGACGACATAGACAAAGTCCGGGACGACTTGCAAAGCACAAAGCAGATGCTTGCCATCGAGCTGCGGAACAAGGAAGCCCTGGGGAGAGATAACAAGCGGTTGCAAACGCGCATAGCGCAGCTGGAAGCAGAGCTCGACAGGGAAAGGGGCACCAAGAAGAGCGCTGCTCCCGAGCCAACCGAAGCGGACGAGAAGGTACAGAGTTTAGGACGACACATGACACTATTCTTCGTTTTTTGTCTTTGCAGTTGCTCACGTCTCTAAAATCGGAGGCCGCCGATGCAAGAAAGGTGGCAGAAGACTTGGAGAAGAAGTACCACAATGCTGCCAGCCTGCTCGATAACACCAAGAGTGAGCTGGAGGAGGTGCGCAAGCAAAAGCTGCTCCTCGAGAAGAGATTGCAAGATACCACGATAGGAGGTAAGTATATTTGCTAATGTGATTTGTGGTTACTGTCTCTGTCGATAGGCAAGAGGATGTCGATATCAGACCGAAAAGACAGCGTCAAAAAAGACTCCGAAAGCGAAGAAGAGGAGGAAATAACGGAGTCCGAGAGTGGAGATAGCGACGACGAAGAGAAGAAGGAACGCAGGGTGCAACGAGAGATGAAGCAGTTAAAAAATAAACTAAGAAGCTTTAAAAACAAGGAGGACAACGCAAAGAAAGAGAGAATGGCTCTCAAAACACAAATTAAGAGACTTCAACAGGCTATGAAGGATGAGAAAAAGAAATACAAAGGACTGAAAAAAGAGGCAAGAAAATATTTTAGATACCTAACTGTTAGCTAATCGTGTGCTTCTAGGTAAGTAAAATGGCAGCGCTGATGAAGGAAGTGGGCGACAGTGACGATGAAGAGGAAGAGAAGGAGGAGGAAGAATCCGAAACAGAGACGGAGAGCGAGAGCGAAACTGAATCTAGCGAAACCGATAGCGAGTCGGAGAAAAGTGTTAGCGAAGCCGAAGATGCACCGGTGGAAAAGAAAAAGGTTAACCTAACTAAAAGGTCGAAGAAACATGAAGGCAGGCTGACGGCTCTTAAGAAGGGAAACTATATGTTAAAAACCAACGTGGAAAGGCTACAGGATGATCTAAACAAACAGAAGGAAGACTCGATATCGCTGCAACAAGATCTCGATTCTGTGCTAGCGGAATTGGGTTGATGTATTTTTTACGGTATTCATGTATTATTGTTAAGTACAACTGCGTATTTTCGTTTTGTTGTCGAGTTTTGCTTGCTGACGAGCGGAAGGTGATGTAGAAAGTTAGGAAAGGTAACTCGCTGCCGCAGAGATTGCCAGAATGTTTACTAAGTATTACCGATAAATTTGTTTCTAACAGTCTACTTTTCAGAAATAACGCGAATCTTATCAAATAATTTAAATACCCACATTTTTATATTATGTATAGTGTATAATATTAAAAAGAATGTTAAATAAAATAAATACGAGTGATATCCTACATACATAACCACACTTTTTGTTTGCACTTCTAATTACACCATTATATTGCTGTAGTAATACTGTACTCTCATAATATACGAAAAATACTCACCAGTACGATTTTTAATTCGCTACACAATCAATATCACTTCAAAATAAAACTATTAAAAGTGACACAAACTGAATTTTGTTTGGATTTTGTTTAGGAAACTAAGGTGTCATTTAACCTAAATCTCAATTTGCCTAATGTCCACAGCTGCCAAGACGAACAATTAGAATATTCTTGTGTTCAAGACTAATATATATATTACAAAACTGTTTCAAATATAACTTTTTCGGAAAACTGAAAACGTCAATGACCATGTTAGTACGATTACTATTTCACCAGTAACTATTTGATTCATAATACGATTTTCCTACATATGCACATACGAAAGATAACATAAATGATTCCTACATGATGTAAATAATTCATAGTATAATAAAATACCTAACATTTAAGTTATTTATTATACTTTAAGCTGAAATCTTTCTGAAAATTTGCAAATAAATGTTTTTATGGAGATTGTCGTACAATCTAATCTATTTATTAAAATATGCTAGTGAATAAAATCATAAGATTTCTTTCTAAATGTTTATAATAAGAAGAAATAATAGTAGAATGGATAACCATGCTTCGTTTAATTTATATAGCTTAACAGGCTAATATTTATTTGTTGGAATTTTATTATTTGCATACATCTAAGAGAAGCTTAATATAATATGTAATCCTTTATACCGTTTACACATTGTCGGGGTGCCGGGTGCATGGAGCCGCTGAGGGTATGCGCATTTTAAAATTCGGCGGAGGTACTTGAGGTAGTGGAGCCTGTCTAAGCTAGAACACTACGCCCCCCTTTCTAGATGTTCACTCATCCAAGTACTGACCAAGCAGACTGGAGCTTATCTTTTACAAGTGCCGTGAAATATGCAACACCACTCAACCGAACTGCCGGCATCAAAGCTTAATATTACCACACAAATTTAATACAAAAATAATAACAACTTTGTAGAAATCATCAAACAGAACTTTGCCGACAGTGCCAATCTTACAACTGTGATTGCTTTCCCTTAGTAAAGGTAGATTTAAAAATCTGGTGTGATACACGTACACAACTTCCTTTTACAAGTGATCCTATAATTAGTCAAAAATTTGTTTTTCGCTTCCCTACTACATTATACAAAAAAGAAGAAACCCATTTTAGAGGTATTCAACTGGAAAATCGCCTATCTCATATCAATATACATTAAAAATGTAATAAAAGTGTATGTAACGTTTAAAAAATATCGTTAGAGCCCTTTTTGAGAAAATTTAAAAAACCTAAAACATTACAAGAGTAAACACCGTACTTCCGGTTATGCAATTTTCTTCAAAAGCTTGCTGTGGCATTTATATAGTACACAAAACATATATGAAGTTGCAATGTCATATCTCTCTTCGTTTTTGAGATATTCTGTTCACACGCAGACAGACATCCGATAAAGAAAAACATGGTTTTTTGGGTTCAGGGTACTGTAAAACGTAAAGATCAGTTGAAGATTCAATTTCGAATTTTTGGGTCAATCCAACACTTCCTTTATTGTAAAAGAAAGTAAAGTCACGTTTTGGAAAACAAATCTACTTCCGTTTTCAACAATTAATTAATTAAATTAAAATTTAACTAGGAGAACTTGGTCTGCTAGATTTCAAGTAAAATAAGATAAGATCTTCTAGTTCACGGTTGTCCAACACGTGGCCCGCGGGCCGCATGCGGCCCGCTAGGATATTTTTGCGACCCGCGGATCGAATTCCCCCTTGAGTCCACCAGTCCTGATCCTGTTCTCTCCTTTTCTACCTGGGCTCTCCGGTCTGACACGCTAAACTGTTTAATGCGGAGTTGGCCTCCAACCCTTACCAGACCAGGCTTCAAGAGAGATGACGTGTTGTACTGTTAGCCCGAGAAGTTCAAATTTTCCGCTAGAGCAAGACCGCTAGAATTCAATTTTACCTTGATTTTTGAACTTTTTTGGAAAATCGAATTCCTGAGGCTTTAACTCTGTCTTAATACGCTGTACTGTCTTGCAGGGCTTACTGCTTAAAAGCCATTTCCGACCGCCTAATTTTTAAACGCAAATCCCGGCCCCCCGAGAGATGAAATACTCCTCATAACCTCATTTTACTAATAATTAAACCTGTAACCTGTAGAAATCGCAGCCTCTACCCCGCTTGTGAGCGGCTAGAGTCCTGTAGCCACCATAAACTCACATGCAGGGCACCTTTTTGGTAATTAAAAGGCGTTCGATTCCGCAGCCCGCAAATTCCCTACCGGGGGAATGTCAACATTATTTTCCGGCTTAAGGCGAATAAATTCCATCTGCAGGAGTTGACACCGCGTTCGCTCCAAGAACGACGCCGAAGGTACCAGCAACCTCTGCACCAAGATTAAGGCACTAACGCCCGCCCCAGGTAACCCTTAAAGTCGCTAAATTCACCGGAAAATTACAGCTTAAAATCACTGCTGAGTGGAAGGTCAAGTTTGCAGGAACAAAAAACTAGTGATGGGCATAATCGGATGATTTCACTAATCGGAATGTTCCATTTCGGAATGTTTATAAAATCGGAATATCATCCGATTATTTTACATTCCGTAAATGCAAGCAAGGGAAAACGAGCGAAACAACAACAAGCGGAAAAAAGATGAAGTGCGTCCAAATTTGAAATGCGAGCGCTCCCCGTTGCGCCGTAAGCCCTTATCTGCGTTGGCATCTATTGTTTGGGTTTCTAAGACGGCCAGTAAACAATTTATGAGTTTGAGTCGCACAGTGAGATGTGAGGAAATAAAATATTTTTTCAAAGTATTACAGTAGTTACTTTAATAGACTTTCGGAAAATGGTAGTGATATTTTCATATATCTAATACTTACTATATTGCTAGCGGCTATAAGTGGGAAACTAGCCGATGAAGTGAGACACACAACCAACTCCTTCATGTATACGGTGAGATGTGCGCAAGCGCGGCGGCGTCGTCCGCCCAATGGGGAAGTGATTAACTTTAAAATTCGCTTAAAAAGGCGGAGTTCGGGTTCTCACGCATGCGCACGAGACGCATTATACTCTAAGTGAAACTATGTCGGCGCCGTAATGTTTTCTGAAATTTCCAGGCCTTACCAGCAATATATGTGTATTATATATATGGATATTTTAAAGTTTAATGGCACAGAAAGTACATACTAGATAGTATAACACAATACATGAATTTGAAGTCTGTAAGGTGTACTATCTAATAATTAATCTAAGAAATACCACTGCCATTGGTGCCAGCATATAGCAGTCAAGTGAGTCAACACAACATTTTGTATTCCGTTCAGTTCAAATTGGCATTTCGTTTTCTCATTTTGTATACCGAACAGTAAAATAATCGAATTCCGAAACGTTCCGAAATAATCGGAACCTTCCGATTTTTTGAACAATTGGAAACTTTCCGATTACTCATTCCGGATAGGCCCATCACTACAAAAAACTCACTCAGCCCATTTCCCGAAGAATCGGCGTGCGTACCGGCAAACTACCAATAGGGACCAGCAACAGTCGCCGGTGCATTGGGTTGCAGCTCGACCCACGAAACCAGACACCGTTCCAGAAAAACATGTTAATTTTAAATAATGTACAACTCAGATTTATTTTTAATTAATAATTGTAACTAGCTAAAAACATTATATTTGTTTTGGTAATTATCTGGTGTTTTACCTAATCGAATATATATTTGAGTGAACGTACTTCTCCGATTTGAGCTTAACCCGAAGGGTAAATCTTTGACACCCTTAGTAAGGGGGTGAAACGTCGCATCTCTATACGTAAATTTACATTAATTGATGTATTTTTTTTCTTTTGTAAGTATCTCAAGAACGGAAAAAAAGTAAATAGGATTTTTTTTGATTTAGAATCACTTCTAGAACATACGGTGTAAGTTTGTCGGTTACCTCAGGGAACATCCTGTATATGTCTTTTATGTTTCAATGCTTTTTGTAATGTAACCTAAGCTTCTTGAATAAATAAAAATTTGTATTAAAATATACACGTTTTATATTTATTACAAATCACTCACAAACTCGAATACGACACATTTTAAGATGCTGCCCTCGTAACCATCAAATTTTTTACAGTGGCCCTTGGGCCCCTTGAAGTTGGACAGCCCTGTTCTAGTTAATTTTTAATTTAATTTGTTAATTGTTGCAAACGGAAGTAGATTTCTTTTCCGAAAAGTGCATGTTTTAATATTTTTATTTTGTAGTATGGAGGAATATACAAAGAAACTATAGTTGCAATTTAAAATGTAAAATATTTAAGCTGCAACAATTTCCAAAAACGTGTTACCATATTTCAATTTGATACATACATACATACATGCCGGCAGTGCGGCTGAGTGGTGTGCAACATCTCACGGCACTTGTAAAAGTTAAGCTCTAGTTTGCTTGGTCAGTACTTGGATGGGTGAACATCTGGAGTGCGGGCGTAGTGCTCTAGCATAGACAGGCTCCACTACCTCAAGTACTTCCGCCGAATTTAAAAATTCATATACCCTTAGCGGCTCGGTGCACCCGGCACCCCGACAGTATGTAAACGAGATAAGGGGTTACAGATTATGTATGTAACATACAGAGTATGCGAATTTTTAAATTCAGCAGAGCTACTTAGGGCAGTGGGGCCTGTCTAAGCTAGAACACTACGACCGCTCTCCAGATGTTCACCCATCCAAGTACTGACCAAGCAGACTGCAGCTTAACTTTTACAAGTGCCGTGAGATATGCAATACCACTCAGCCGGTGTTACCGAATTTCAATTTCAGTAGCTCCCCAGGACATTTATTATACTCTTCGCAGTATAAAAATAAGCACATAGTATAAATATCAACTCATATTCAAATGTTGATAATGTAGAAAACTATAGCGAAGCTGTCAGGGTCATTTTTATTTGGAAAAATTTTCAGCTTGAAGCGAATAAACTAGTAAGTAAGAATGAGTTACTTCGGCCTTAACAAATTCGGGAGGCTTTTACAAATAATAAAAGAAACTGGAGGAATCAGGGCTTCTCTGTACAAATTATACAGGTAGTATTATGTAATATAACCTCTTCATACTTCTTCGGTTTCTCAAATTTTAGAATGGACGAGTTAAAGCTAGGGCAACTCGTCGGCACAGACAAATACGGAAATAAGTATTTCGAGAATCCCAGATTCTTTTATGGTCGCAACCGCTGGGTAGAATATGCTCCATATTACAGTAAGTGTGCGGAGAATTAACTCGTAGTGTGCTAATCGTGCTACTTTAGAACTGGAATACGATGGCAGCCAAGTCCCTGCAGAGTGGTTCGGCTGGTTACATTACAAAACAGACTTGCCTCCTCATAAAGATCCCTCAAGGCCCAAATACAAGTGGATGGCCGATCATACTGAAAATATGAGTGGCACATCAGGGCAGTATGTACCTTACACCACGGTTCCTCAGAAAATAGAACCATGGAGGCCATCAAAAGCTCGTTAACTTGAAATATGAAGATGTAGCATTATGTAGTAATGCAAATGTAAATAAAGATCTATTAATTTAAATTCGTTTGGCCCGTCTAATGATTGCGAGTAAAATTATTCTGGGTGGTGTTAAGTTTCTATATTTGTTGAAATGTGAACCTGTCACTGTTGTCATGGTTTCTAGCTTATGGAATTTGTGGTAATACTCGTGAAAAGAATACAAGGTGTAACGTTCCGCAGAATGTGGGAGGACCTCAAATTCAACCAATAGTGAAGAGTATTGTTGAAGACGCTGTCGATGTCAAGTTCGAGGTAAGGTTTTGTGTCAGTTGGTGTCAGACTGAGTAAAAACCTAACCTGGTAACCTATAATTTGACATCTACTGACGGTGACAGCAACAATATATGATCGCGACCATGGTTACACCATGATGGATTTGCTGACTAGGGCCGTTGGGGATTGGTTGACATCTCCCCTCTACTTTATGAACGACCGCATCTCCGGGAACGTTTCACCTTGAATTCTTTACACCATGGTAATACTGTTAGAGTTGAAATGTGAGTTATGGAAGCACTGAGATAATGTCATGTCAATTAAGCATAAAAATTACAATTTATTTTGAATTCATTGCAATCGTAGTTTGTGCGGTCGTAAAAGGGGCTCCATATGATAGAGCAAAAACTTAACTTACTCGGAAATGTAGGCATTGTAAATGGTCTTAAATGAAGAAATAAAAAATTTTCTTTAAAATATCTTGTGCTCCAGTTAAGAAGTTCACCTAGAAGAGGCCGAAGCTAATACTGATGTGTCTATCATAGTAGCAGCTACCGAGAAAAGAAGGGATGCATCTTGACTGGTTGTTGCTGTCCAGGACATAGATCTATTAATTCTCCTAACCATCTTGCGGTTGCAGCTGAGATATATCTTTGGTTTCTTCGGCTAGGCTCAGGGAATAAAAAAACTCAATTTTCTACATACCAAAGCAACGAAATTTGCACAGGCATACCCTAAACTATTTGCTGTTTCTACATGCGGTTACAGGTTTGGTTGTGACACAACCTTATTGCTTTTTGGAAAAAGCAAGATTATGGGCTTGTCTTATGCGAAAAACACGGAAGCTGTCACAGACTGTTACAATGTTTATTGAGGATACTGTATCTCACGATGGCATTGCAGCTGCAGGGGAGAAATTGTTACGTGCCCTATAATATGGGGCAACAAAGTCCCAGACGCTCGATGAGTATAAATATTCTTTCTATGGTCGTTTGACCGGTAAACAGCAATTATTTTCTTTTCTTTATGCAGCTTCTGTTGTTCATCCTTGGACATAAGCCCCTTATTAATTTTTATTGGTCCCTGTAGTGCGCTATCTGGATTCAACTTGGACCTGTAATTCTTTTTACGTCTTTCATTTATCTTAGATTTCGTCCTCCTTTGTTTCTTTTTCCCTCTCGTGGTCACCACAGTATGATCTTTTTCGTCCATCTGTTTTCACACATTCTAGCCACATGCTTCGCACTACTCCATTTCTGGTTTGCTATTATTGTTCCTATGTCTTCCGCTCCTATCTTCTGTCTTATCCAAGTGTTTCTCTTTTTATCTCTAAAAGCCATCTTATTCATCACATCTTTAGTCTATGGCCACATCTCCTGGAAACACGTAGCTTAGTCTTCCCTAATCACTCTATCCTAATTTTATTCGCCTTTTCAGTTCAGATGTTTAATTTTCGTTTGGCTATTCTTTGTCCTAGATAAATATAGCTATCTACTTCCTCTAATTTTAAGCTTTTCTTGGATTACCTATACATATATTTCTTCATTAAAGACATATTCTAAGGCTGCCATGAATAACTTTGGGGTAAGTTATCTTCTGCCTAATGCCCTTTTCTACCTTTATTTGTTTGGTTTCTTTTTCTAGCTTTTCGATAAAGGTAGCATTTATTATGTCAATGTCTTGGATTAGTGTGGAATACCTCGAATCAATTCTTGTATTCTTGAGAGCTTCCCTTATTGGCCAATGTTCAGCACTGTCAAAAAACTTTCTGATAATCGACAAAAACCAAAGAGATTGGGAGGTTGTATTCTGTGGTTTTTTTATCTACATTTTCAGTTATTTTTCCTTCTTGATTGTTTACTTTCACGATCTTTATCTGTGGGAGAGTTATCTTCTTAGTACATTTATGTTTTGCCGTTATTTACTATTGTTGTTTTTATGATATCTTCTGTGTCCTTTTTTAGTTTAATTCTCCGCATTTATCGGAATTTCTTCTTCCTTCCGCTACTAGTTGTCTTCTTTCTTGTATAAGTTGTTTAGTTTCTTTACTTACTTTTGTGTTTGTCGTTTGAGGTCAGCTACTACATTCTAAATTGCACTTGGCAGTTTAACCTTCTGCAAGTGTAGCAACTGTCGATTACTCACATTACACAGACTTCGAAGTCCAGCAGTGGATGCCCATACTTCAAAAACCATTAGGTTTAGAAGAAAAATGGTTATGAGATAAATTAATTGTTCATTTTATTATGGTCTACATTTTTTATTTGAAACTATTTTTTTTAATATCTGCAACGATTAGGAAATTTTAAGAAATATCAAGGACGAGCCGCCATTTTTTAATATGGAGGCCATAACACAACTGCGATTTTAGGGAACTTTTTGTATATTCAATAAAAAGGTAAATGCAACATCTCTACCCAAATTCCTTGCTTGTACGAAATTTTACAAGATCAAGACCTATTTTTCTTGCACTAATGAGGGATAAAAAAAGAACTCGAGTGGCGGCAGGCGTATTATGTTTTTTAAATCGAGAAATTGTGATTTTAAACATTTTCATCGCATTTCATTTGGAAATGTACTAATGGGTGACCAAATTTGAGGTTGGATTTTAATTTGTTAATAAAACGCATAAATAATTTGAAAATATAAGATATTTTAATGAGAACTTAAAGCATATGGGTTCCGATTAAACATGGAAGATAAATGCCCTCCTCGGCTCGTCTGACATGAAACCATTCTTTTTTTCAAATCTTCAACGACGTTTAAACATAAACGAGGGTCTATCTCACCAATTACATGTGTAATTTCGGCCTTTAGGTCTGTAATTGTTTGTAGACTATTGGCATAGACTTTGCTTTTCACATAACCCCACAGAAAAAAAGCCAAAGGCGTCAAATCGCAAGATCTTGATGGTCAATTGATGTCACCATATCGAAGGATAAGTCTACCTCTAAACTTTGATTGTAGTAAAGTTATTGTTTCGCGCGCTGTGTGCCATGTGGCACCATCTTGTTGAAACCACATGTCATGCAAGTCCATAGCGCGAACTTTTCTTGCAGTTTCTGCAAAACGTTCCCCACATCTGTAATAGGTTTTTACAATAAATATGCGTAGCTGAACCGTGAACCGCTCCATAACTTAAATAACTGAAATGGCAATGTGTCAAAATGACAACTATAAAATATTAGCGCTGTATGTTTGACAGAAAGCAAATGCCGCGAAATTCAAAATCCAACCTTAAATTTGGACACCCATTACATTCTTAATTCAAAATCGATAAAAAATGTGGTACTTTTATCATCAGCAACACTTTTATGCCTAGCAACGGCGATTCGTTTTACGTTTGGCAGCAGTACTGAAGTGTGTTGTTGGTGACACTGTAAGTCTATGTCAAATTCGAGGTTAGTAGGTTAGGTTTTGCGTCAGTTTTACCACAGATTGACGCAAAACCTAACCTGCTAACCTCGAATTTGACATAGACTTAGTGTCACCAACAACACACTTCAGTACTGCCAAATGCATAACATCAACTGGAGCTGATTATTGTGCTTTAGTACATAATAGGAATGAGTTATGCTCATCTTGGTTATGTTTTGACAGTTAGTGTCACTTGTACGTAAAAATTTAATATTTTACATTTCTTATGAAATGCGATAAAATAGTATACTCAACATTAAGTAACAAACGACTTCCGGGATTGGACCGTGTCATGATTGAGATCGAAGAACTCAACGTTTCGCCCACTTTCGTAAGGGGCTTCATCAGGAGGAAAAAGCAAAAGAGCACGGTAACTCAACGTGTTAACTACGCCAGAGGCGAAACTCTTTGCAGGGAAGGGACAGAAGAGCACGGTAACTCAACGTGTGAACCACGTCAGAGGCGAAACTCGACTGACTATCGGAAGAAGAAAGGCGAGAATTTATAGGCAAGCGCCGTCGCGATTCAGCAAATGCCGTCGCGGTTCAGTGGCGGGGGGGCGGGGCCTAGGAATTAGCACTTTCCACATAGAAGGAAGGGAAAAGCAGAAAGATTCGCGAAGCCATTGAGATTTGCAAACACCCCAATAATCTCAATCGGGTTATTCTAATAACTGTAACTTCAAATCAATCGTGGGATATGCATACCTCAGTCATTTGATAAAACCTTTAGGCTATTGAAATTTAAAAAAAAAACGTGAATGCACCTTTTACAAAGGGTCAATACACATCAAAATTACAGCTTTAAATATTGATCATGATTAAATATATGCGTAAAAGTTAAAATATGAAAAAACAAGAGCATGTATGAATTTGAGCTTTACTGGTTAATAATAACGGTTTTAGAATATAAATTCCAGGTATCGAATATAATATAAAATAATCCCGGACTAGCACAAACTAACCTCGATGTCCATAGACTGCGGTTAAATAGACGCTGGTCGTGAACTGTTACACACATTGGTTGAAATCGCCATGGATGCACCGGTAATCGTAGCGAAGGCACCCTCAAACGGCAGCAACTAGGCAGAACGCCAGAAGGTGTCGAAAATGAGACTAGGCTAACAACTTTGCCTTAGAGATTAAACTCTTGGATGAAACTGTTAATTAAGAGCTAAGAAAAAATGTAATTACTATGGGAATAACAAAACAGAAAAGCGCCATCGTACCTGATCATAATCAGCCCTTGGAAACACAATGCTCATAAAAATTAATCGAGCGCACGTAATTTGACTTAAGCAAGTCCTCGGCGAAAAATTCGCTTCCAAAGGAAAGCTTGCATTACAACGGCCTGCGATCAGAGATAGCACGGGTCAAAAGTGCATCGCGCGAACGAAAGGAACTCGATCCAGGTACAAAATAAGCTGCTTTCGAAAATTTAAGAATTCGAAATGCAAAGGATTTACAATTCAACTAAAAATATACAGGTTAGGCCTGAAATAAATTGGTAACTGGCGAAACAATTAAGCGGAGCCAAAAAATTGTTTCATACTGCCAGAATTTATCTTTGTCTAGGAATGTACTTACAAAAAGTTACTAAAACAAATAGGTTAAGGGTGTGACATTTACATCCCATCTGTCATAAATGTTGTAATTAACTACTTTTAAGGGTATTATACAAATACTGTGTTGGATACTATTGACGTAGCGGTTATGAATAGGTATTTTTGTTACATTTTATAAAACTTCAAATGAGAATTTCTAGAAAAATATCTAGTTTGACATTGACAATCAGAAATATTAATTGCCATTTTTAAATTCAAATCTGCTTGTATACAGGTGCGGCAACTTTTGCAAAACAAAATACAGAATCCCTAGTACAAAAATTATATTCACATGCCAACTTCAAAAAAATTAAAATGTTTTTGTGTTTACTGAATGCCCTATAAGTGTTGTAGGTGATATTGACGCAGTGATTTTGAATGACATAGATACAAGTATAGCATTTAAAATTACATACGTTTATGTGCCAAGATGTGTAACATCCCTTTTTCGTGCTATCTTCTTCTGTAATACAGAATATGAATATACTCTATCTTTCTTGCAGTTACTAGCACAGCACCCTAGATATAGAACACAGCATGCTTATTTTTGTTTTTCAAAAACGTATGTTGGTTATTGCACCTTGTTATGAACAAGAAATGTCAAACTCACATTTTAGGTGTTAACACATAACCTTAAAGTCGGCTGTTTACTAATTTCAGTATGACTAAATTATGCTTTAAATGCGATAAAGAAGATGATCAACTATTTCCATGTGATGGCTGTAAAAGAGAGCTGTGCAAAAAGTGTGGAGAAATATCCGAAACCGAAATAAGATGCTTAAAGTTACGTAAGAGAAAACTGCTAATCTTTTGTGAACCATGTAAGGTTGGTGTTTTTCGTGTACCAGAGTTAATTAAGAAAGTGCAGCTACTTGAGAGTAAATTTGATCAATGGTGACAATATGTCATGAATCATCATCATCACTTATAATAATGCAGAAGACTAAAAGCCGTGTTTACACAACTAAAAGTACTATAGTTGCGTTCCACCATTTCCATTTTCGGGTTTTTGTAAACAAACTTTCCTTAACTTTTAATAGCGATATTATCAGAGAAAATAATTATTTATTTTGCCTATTTCTTGTGTTTTTTAAAACTATTGACTCAGCTTCGAAGGCAAGTCCACTTTGGTTAATTTTCATATCTGCTTACTGAACGCTGCCAAGCAACCAAGCAACGAAATCCAAGCCGTACGTTTCTAGCATAGTGTAAAAGCGACCCCAACGTTAACGCTACATAACCTATATTTCTGCAAATTTTTATGCTTGGCCTCTTCGCCCAGTAAAATGAAACAAGCTGGTAAATCATAGCGGCAACGACGACAGCAGCAAATCAAAAAACTTCATGCAGAAAAAGCCATCCATGAATGCAAGTGGGCGAAAGAAGTAACTCGTACTTTGAATAAACAAAAACGCATGTATAGTGTGCATTGAGCATTGTTCTTTTATATTTCCGACTCAAGTTTAACCTACAGTTAGTAATGAAGATGTTAAGAAATTCCTAGAAGATAATCGAATCACGGTGCGCTCCTGCGAATTCCTTAAACCCAACAGGTAAATCATGCTGTTATGGCAACTTATGACCGATGTGATCAACGACGACGACAGCTAAAAATGTTGTATTTTAGGTTCCGAGTTAGATATGAGCATGTCCATCAAAGAATGCCGCAAACTCGAAAATGATACTAATAAACAAGCAAATTCTGCTGCGTGGTACCAATACAGAGCTGGTCGAATTACGGCTTCACAGAACAAAACTGGAAAAACCATCCCTGTCCTTATACGTTCAGTATGTTATCCCTTAGCAACTCGCTTTAAGACGACGGCTACAGTTTATGGTTGTGAACATGAAAAGAAAGCCCTACAAGCTTACACTAATAAGACGGAGAAAACCCACATACATTTTGGTAGGAAACAATAGGTCTATGTCTAAACCGACAGTACCCACAGATTGGGGCATCTCCGGATGGATATGCCATCTACGAGTGCTGGTCCAAGTTCAGATGACATCCCTATGGACATGCGAGCTATAGGTGTTGGTTCAATTTCCAGTGACATTGTAATAGGCACCGATGATGAAGAGGTTTGTATTTTTGTGAATTATATGTTACAATGTTATGTACCTATTTTGATTATGGATTGCAGCTATGGTGTCACTGTAGGAAACCAGACGACGGCGAACAAATGGTAAAATATTCTGACAGAAAATGTAGAATAAAATTGTACCATTCAGCATGCCTACAATTAAAAAAAATTCCTAAAGGAAAGTAGTTATGTGAACTCTGTAAATAAAATAGAATTATTTTGTGTAAATATTTTGATTGTTTATGTACATTAAATAGCTTCTAAATATCCTTTATACTTTATGCATTAAAATTATTTTTCTTACTTAATTTAGACATTAATTATTCTTTTATGTTGTGTAGACAGCATGTGTAATTTTATTGATTGTTAATGTAACGGTACTATTTTAGTATTTTACAGTAGAAGTCCGTTAGGATAGCCTTTACTGCCGAGCCAGAGAATTTGTGAGACGAGCTCGAAGAGCGAGTCGAATAATACTGGCGAGGCAGTAAAGGCCCTAACGGACGCGTATTGTACAATAGTTTTTGTAATACCTACATACAATTCGGTCATATCTATATTTTTCTAATTTATTTTCATCAAAACACTAGGTTTGTGTAATGACGTTTTAGAATGATTGAGAGTGCGTAGAACGTTGCAACTGTTGTTTATAAATGTCATTTATTTCCAATTTTGTGTATGGCTATAAGCAGTTTTAAGTTGTAACCAGCTCGTAACTTATGACATCTGTAGAAAATGATGAAGATATTCCTAAAGACTTTAAGATTGTGAATGAGCAAGTTATTTTAGCGTATGTTCAGGAGTTATAGCAGTCTTTTGCGCTTTCTTCTATGTGGAGTTGAAGGCTTGGTTGCTGCTGGATTTATGTGACAAACGTCACTTTGACGTTCGGCATACAATTTAGCAGGCCGTGGTCTTTACGGAAACTTTTTAATAACTATTTGGTATGTGATATTCTAATTTTGCTTTTTATTAATTGGCCACATGCAGAAAAAGATAATCAAATAATTCTACATAATAAATGGTGGTGGATAGTATTAACGTTAGATCCTTAAGTAAGTAAGTAAGTATCGTTTATTGTCAACAGATCAACTACAAAAGTGACATGGACATTGTCAGATAAAAGTAATACCTAATGTAGTACAATATTGTGGTAGTCATAAAAACACTTTTTAATTAAAATGAATTTAAGTTAAATTTATCGATTTTATATGATTTAATATATATCGGTAGCGAATTGTAGATTTTAATACAATTATAAATGGGGGACTTTTTAAATTCAGCAGTCCGACGCCTAGGTATGGCTAACAGGTCACCATGTCTGGTGGGATATTGATGAGTATTGTTACTCGTTGAAAAATAATGCATATGTTGCTGCGCAAATACTGCTAATTTGAAAACTAAGTTTATTTGTTCCCTCCAGTCGAGATTAGAATCGATACATATGCCTAGATAAGCGCACAATTGGGAATTATATGGAATACCCTTTATATTATTCAAGGCATTAAAGTTCACACAAACAGTTTTGTTCATGTTGAGTACAAGTTGATTTTTTAAGCACCAGTTTTTGAACTCCAGGTGACAAATTTCAATTTTATAAGTGAGTTCCTTTACCGTATCGGCAGATACAGTGAAGGCTGTGTCGTCAGCGAAGCTAACGATCTGCGCGCATGTAACATGTAAGGGCAAATCGGTAACATACAATAGATACAGCAAGGGGCCTAATACCGAGCCCTGAACAACATCTAAGTTTATACGGACAGTGGTGGACGTTACATCATTAATTTTAACAAACAGTTTTCTGTTAGTAAGAAAAGATATCAGCCACATAAGAAGTGGGCCCCGAATGCCTAAGGAACATAACTTTTTTCTAATGCATTCCACATTCACAGTGTCGAATGCACGCGATATGTCGAAAAATATTGATGCAACAAATTTACCATTATCCAGTTGCTGATAAACATAGTGGAGCAGGCTAAAACGAGCAGTTTCTGTAGATCTGAGCTGTCTGAAGCCGTGTTGTGTATCAGAGAACAGATTGTATAGTCAAAATTATACCCATTCGGAGTCACGTGACCTTTGTCTGTCACTGTTCATCTTTAGTAAAATAGATGAAATGGAAGAAATTTGAAAAAAAGGCATGTCGATTCATAAAATTAATTTTAAAAATTTGACGTTTCTAATCTGTCAGATTATATTTTTCGTGTAAGTTATTGAGATAAGGGTAATAAAACCTAAAATTGTCGAGCCGAAAACTGGAAATTAAAAGAAACCATCGAACATGCGGTATAACGAGCAGTCACAACAATTAATTTGAATATTATGCATTGTTTTTTATAAAGAGTACAATATTAATAAAAGTAAATCAACAGTTTCACCCTCCAACGCTGTACTCATAACATTCCTAGATATGTTAATAGCTATTAATTTCATATAAGAGAATAAACCCGTAGCAACCTTGTTTTAGAAATAGGCATATGTCAGGATAAGCTACAAAACGGAACGTCATTTATTTCCCTAAAATTGCATTTTTAAGAATCGACATACGTAAAATTACTAGATTATCACGTGACTCCGAATGGATATAAATTTGACTATATTTATTCAGGAACGATACCATTCGATTTGCCACAACTTTTTCGCACACTTTGGAAAAGACACTCAGAACTGATAATTAACTCATTTTTTAATTAATTTCGGTGTTAAGTGCCACTTTTTTTCACTCAGTGAAAAAAAGTGACACTTTGCTTTTAATTTAGGAATGAACGATTCTAATTGGACGTTTCCTTAGTTACCAATCGACGTTTCCTTAGTTACCAGAACTGACCAACGCACTTGACTAAAATGAAGGCAAATACAATTCTATACAAAATAGGCTTGGATTGGAATGTTTAATAAAATTTTAAAAAATCTTATAGACAACTCGTGTTAGCGTGCTTATTTTTCAAGCGTGTGGAATATTAAACTTGGCTGCGCCTCGTTTAATAACCCTCCACACTTGTGAAAAAAAGTTGCACTTGTAACACTTGTGGTCTAAATAACTATTAATACTTTTGTAGATATTATTAATATTATTATTAAAGTAAAAATAATTAGATTAACTTTGTTAATAAGATTTATTTCATAATTATACAATTATAGGAGGGCATAAATTTACGAGGGCACAAGAAACTGTTAATATCTGATCTACCACAGCAACATCGTCAGTTTTCTTTTTCGCCAGGAACATGGGCATCGTTTCGTGAAGAACTGTATTTTTTTGACGAAGGACTCCAATATTGCGTTTGACGTGTATTCTGAAAAAAAGATATAGGTAGTTAAGATAATTATTGTAATAATATACTTGCACTACCTCAAGCTTGCTATATTCCTGGTTGATTCTATATCCCTTGGATCGAGCTGCCGTATCCCTTTTAGAAAAGCAGGCGTAATCATTGTGGCCATATGTAGTCCTAGGGAGTCTTTTATTAAAAAGCCACGATCTGTCAATACAAAATCTCCTGGCAAGAGATTGTTTAAAATCCCACAATCCTCTGTTAGACCTTTATCGCTTATTCTGCCACCATATCCATGTGATATAAATGATATTGATCCAGGAGGAGTGATGCCTATTAGTACCTTTACCGTATTATGTTGTTTGTACGTAGACCATGTAGTACATTGTACTTCAAGGCTACTTGATTTTTCCACTCTCATCTCAAAACAATCGATTATAACTGAAATCTTGTTGCCAAATGCTACCTTGAAGCATTCTGGCATTGATTTAATCACCTGATCTCGTTCAGGCCAAATAATAAAAATTTTCATCCGATGATACATAATATTCAATGTGGTATAAAATATTCTGGAAATTGTTTGTACGCTGACGTTAAACATGTATGCCAATAAACTAAAATCTAAATTTAATCTAAGTTTTATCACCGTTATCAAAAATGTGCCTCTAAGCATGTTTTACGTACTGAATTAGGAATAAATATATATAATTAAATGTGAACTGTATATATTGTATGTATTTGGTGTAGCATTTGCCATATAGTAGACGTGTGTAAAAGAATTTTTTTTTGTAATGTCACAAATAAAGTATATCTATCTAACACGCAAAGACGTGTGTAAAAGAATTTTTTTTTGTAATGTCACAAATAAAGTATATCTATCTAACACGCAAAACTTTATATGCGCGCGGGCTACAGCGTCATTCTTCCATGCTCACGTAAAACTTTTACATTCGCTGAAAAATTCTCACTTTTTTTAACTTGTAGAACAATCTACTATTAATTCACTAGCGATTTAAGAAGAAAATTAACTTGCTAGCATATAAACATTATAAACAGTTACTGATGGAAACTATTATAGAGATAATAATAATAATGGCAGTTTAAAATGGCAAAGAAATAATAATTAATCGAGTTATTTAACAATAACAGTAACGGCGTAACTGGAGACTTGAGTTACCACATTTATATTTTTATGACGCTCAACGCCTCAACGGCTTAAACCTGAAAAGAAACACAGATTGCAGGCAGCTGAAAATTATTTCGGTGGCGCAAATAATTCTCACATATAATCTCATAAGAGCATTAATTCTTTCCGCCATTTTTGTTACTGCGTTCCAACAACGTCGTATTAATTAGGACGCCTTCCAGAGGCAAGCGTTTCCTTTCCAGAGACTTTCCATTTGAAATTTTTTTTTTGAACTTTTCCTTACTGCCAATCTCTAGCGTGCTTTTAAAACTTTCTTTAGTGCAACAAAAGTTATTAAATTCGTTGTACATTTTAAATGCGGCATATGCCGCGGGTTTCAGCTAGTGTGCAAATAAGCTGGATATGGGTCACAACGAGGCTTTGATCTCAGAAATGTTTTAACGTCAACAGCGAGCTAAAAATGTTATACTTTTCAACGTTCAAGAACCTCATGGTAACTCCTATTCAGAAAAAGCCCACGTAGACAAAAACTCAGTCAAAGAACTGTTGAGATATCGAAGTGGATACTTAATAACTTGAAACTTTTTAGGTTAGAAAAATTTGATATAGTATAATACCTACATCGTTTAGAAGTTATTCTGAATTCTTGTGAAGAAGCAAAAAATATTTTAAGAAACAAGAATAAAATTGCAGTGCCTAATGTGCAAATTAAATCTGATCAGACTCTAGCGCAAACAGAGTACTTTAAAAAAAATAAGGCTAAAATTGAGTGGTTTAATAAGGAAGGGGTTACTAATAAAACAATCAAATACCTAAATGGTGCTCCTACAATTGTGGATGCCACTTCCCGTAGTAACTCAAAAAACTACTAACTGTGTACTATCAAAATACTCGTGGCCTTCGGACCAAATTACAGCTACAAATTGCAGTAACTACCAATAGTGATTATGATTTAATAATTTTTACTGAGGCATGGTTGCAGAGTGACATTTCTGATAATGAAATGGGACTCTCGAACTACACTGTGTTCAGGAAGGATTGGAATAGTGAAACTAGTGTTTTTAGTCGAGGTAGTGGTGTTTTGATAGCTGTTCAGAACCATCTCTGCAGTAGCCGTATTTATGTTACTAACACTAATGTTAAACACTTGTTTGTAAAAATTTCCTGTCAGTCAACTTATCTTATAGTGGGTGCAGTTTATATTCCACCGAGGTCTGCGGGGGATATACGTGTTGTCCCCAGAAATTTTGAATACGAGCATTTCAATGCATTACTTGGCGCTTAGTTACTACTCTCATTTTTTGCTTAGCCGAACCAAATATTTTAATTCACTAAGCAACGGAAAATAATTAGTAATTTCTAGTTTTTACTGATTTTGTAATAAAATACGGAATCAAAGTCAAAAATAGTTACACGATACAAATATACTTAAATTCTAACAAACACAATATTAACCTAATGAATAACAAATAGCTAAGTTCATTTTATTAAATGTTCAAAAACATCTTGTTGAGCCAGACAATATCCCAGGCGATCATAAAATTCTGGTCTAATTTCTCTTAACATCCCAAGAGTGATATTTTGAGAGGCTTCAAGAAGTTTTATTCAGAGCTCATCCACGTTGTTATCTCTTTGATGCTGATGGGTATAAATTGTTTGTGGCCCAAAAAAAATATATATTTGGGGACAAATCAGGAGATCTTGGTGGCCATTTTATGTCTCATGTGGTGCTAATAATATGATAAGGAAATATTGATTTAAATATTCCTTAGCCGCATTGTGAGCAGGACATCGGTCGTGCTGATACCAGATGTGGGCCATATCAATGTTTTGTAAGCATTGAACTGCTGGTATCACTTGCTTGTCAAGCAGTTGCAAATACTTTTGGCCATTGAGGTTCCCGTCAATAAAAAATGATCCTATAATAGTGTCCCCCAGTATACCAGCCCAAAAGTTAAGTTTTTGGGGGTATTGAGTTCTTAAAGTTATTGTTTGGTGACTGTTTTCTTGGGACCAGTATCTCACTACCGAAGAATTATGACGACCATGTAACAGGAAAGTCGATTCGTCACTAAACAGAATATTTCTAAGAAATTCATAATTATTGTTTACTCTATCCATCACATCTTCACAAAATTCCATTCGACGACCATGGTCAGCTGTGAAAACCTCTTGTGTCGTTTTAACTTTGAAAGACTTGAAACCATTCCGATAAAACCATTTAACAATTTGAGTTTTCTGTTCTGTTGTCAACATTTTGAAAAGAAAAATTAACCACTTATGTGTATCATATTTGAAGCTATGTATAAAGTCAAATTGACATGCACAACCAACAGTTAAAAAACGAAAGTGAGAAACACTTTCTGCAACTACTGCGACTACTTATTGTCTGGGTAAATTATTATACAACATTGTTAGAATGTACTTATATAAAAAATAGTCAGTACTACTTAATGGATTTTATTATTCCAATTTAACAAAAACAAGAATATAATTCCATTTTATATATTCAATTCATATGTGTTGTTGCTTATCTAGTTCTACAACCAGTTACTAAAAAGCAGAAATTGGGAATTGATCCACTTATTTGTCCAAAAATACAAGAAAATTTATTAGAAAATGAGGAAAATAGCACACCAAGATATAGTGCGTCTCCCGATGGGTAGGTACTACACTCTTGTAAACTATCGAATTTTTTATTATTCAGGAAAAAGTCATTCTCGATAAAAAGTTTTACTTGTCTTAGGAAGTCACAGTGATTAAACTTATAATAAAGTATACAAAACATTAAAAAAAAATTTAAATGTAATATTGAACTTAAGCAAAGTACTGACTCTTATTTTTAACTTTTATGAAAAATTTTATTTAACAAAGTTGTTACAAAACTGAAGAAAAGCTCAACTATGGAGTTTGGTTAAAAATAACAAAACTAACTTTTTCCTAAGAAAACTAAATTTTTGAGGTCGATCTAGAACGCTTTTATACTTTCTCATTCTTGACAGAAAAAATAGTTCGAGTGAGAACAGTAAACAGTAAAAAAATCAACTATGTTACGAACTTTCAACATAAAGATCTACTAGAACTTACACATTTTCTAATCTTCTAACTTCTTCATACACATTCATCTTTATTTATGGTGACAAATTCAAACAAGCTCCTGTCATATGACACTGACAATTTTAACGACAAGTTAAGATGGCACCTTTAAAAAAGCTCATAAAGCAATAAATCGAACCAGATTGAGGAATGGGATGAGCATATGGGTCTTGCTCAGAAAAAAAAATCTGCGATACTGAAACAATAATTAGAAGAAAACAAGGCACAACCAAAATTTTCGAAAATTAGGGTATCTTAATATTTTCACCGCTTAGTTTACTATGAAGGCGCTGGTACATACATGTTTTCTATAGCAATCGGCACAGAACTTCAGAAAAAGTTATCTTCGTGCAGCATTGACGGTGGAGTTTTCCATTTTTAAATAGTAACCATGTGTTGATACGCAGGTTAAATGAATCAATGCCGTTTGATCCTAACTCACAAGACCAACCGAATTGTTTACAGGTAGGTGTAGGTATATACAAACCTACCTGCGCTAAAATTCTTAAGGTTCCGCGCCAGTTGCTATATTTTTTTGATAGTATACATATCTATATATTTAGCATGTGAAAAGTTTTCTTTCGGCACCTATTTTGAGACTTCCACCAAGCCGATTTATATATTTTTTTTAAATAGAAGCTGCCACCATGTGGGTTTGCAAATATATACTGCTCAACAAATGAACTGAACCATTTGCATATATTGGTGCAATTTTATGAATATTTCCAAAAGGGCAGTCATGGCATTTTTGGTAACCTTTCAGGATTGTGTCACTATAAAAAGCATTTCTTTTCGTAATTTTGTTTAAATAAAACTAAGTCCATTAATAAAATGTTATCATTTGAAAATTTTGAGTTTTTCCCAAATGTTGATAGCACATTGCATACAAAGTATGCCAAAAAATTGTAAATGTTCCAAAAAGACTCGAAAAACTCTTAATTTCCTTTATTTCATACTGATGTCAAAAATGGAATTTTTTGGATTACTTCCAGTACAAAAAATGGAACATTCAAGTCTTAGTACATTAAAGTAAAATATTAAAGTTTAAGTACTTTAAAATTATACGTCAGTTGTTAACATTAAATTTGAAACGATTTACAACTTTTTATTTAAATTCATTAAACTTGCAGTATGAAATAAACTGTTGTATTCACCACGAACGAAAAGTGTTTTTAAAGGTCCTCGCAAGTAATTCCGTCCTTGGCTGATGCCTCGGCCTTTAAAATGTCACTTTTCGTTCTAGATAATTAAACTACTATTTTTTGCTCTTCCTCTTATTTTTGTTAAATAGTATTTTTTATAATGGTATTGTTTTTTAATTGTATTAATATGCTTCAGCTGATATTATCCAATTATAAAAATACAAAACTTGTTTTAATTAGAATAGTTTGTAAGTATATGTAGTAAATCCCTGTTATTTTTATAAACAAAAACATATTTCAAATAAATTTGATATTTATATAGCAGCTTTGTGCTTTATTATATGTATCCACATATTATGTATCATGTACAAAATATATTCACGATAAGCATTACTTAAGTATCTTTAATTTCATTGCAACGTTGGGAAATATTTTAATTTGAAGCATTGCCATATTACTATTTTTAATTTTTTAGTGTGACACAACAACCTTTCAATGAAAAACGTTATAAAATCTAACTCGGAAAAACTTGAAAAATTCAAGAGTAATTGAAAACTTCACAGCCTAACACAGGAGTTTATTTATTTATTTATTTTTCAATATAATCCCTTTTTATGCTGTGATCCCAGTCTGATAAAGCTTCGTCCTGGTTTTTAAAATACCCCGTTATGGCTGCTACAGCTTCTTCCGTGGACAAAAATCTTTGCCCTCCTAGGTGTTTTTGAGCTTCAGAAATAGATGGAAGTCTGAGGGAACATGAAGTACCAATTCAAAACCGTACCGATGAATTTCACCCATCGCAACTGTTGATGTTTACGCCAAAGCTTCATTTTGATGGTGTAGGATACGTTTCGTTAGCATTTCAGTTTGCTTTCTCTGAATTTCTTCACGAAGTTGATGTAACAAGTTAGAGTAGTATTGTCCTGTTATGGTTTGACCCTTAAGAAAGGAATCCACCAGCAATATTCCCTTCCCGTCCCTAAAACCAAAGCCATCACTTTACTAAAGGACGGCACCACCATTGCTTTTTTGGGAGGTGGTGAGCCCTTATGCTTCCACTGTTTCGACTGCTGCTTTGAGTTAGGCTGATAATAGTGAATCTATGTGTCATTGGTGGTAGATAACAATTTAAATAAAATTATTAGGATCAGCCTCATAACAGAGCAGCGACGTTTGAAAACGAACACGTTTCTAATCAATTATCAGAAGCCAAAAATCCCACCTCGCAACAACTTTCGACTTTCCTAACTCATTACTTAAAATGTTTTGAACCCGTTCATAGGATATGCCCACAGCCTCTGCTATTTCTCGAACCTTGATTCGCAGATCTGCCATGCCCGTATTGTGAATCAAATCGATGTTTTCTTCAGTGGTAGCAGAAGCAGGTCCTCCACTGCGAGAATCATCTTCAATGCCGTTTCTTCCCGTTTCAATTCGGCTGCCCACTTTTTGACCATTGTGTATGGAGGACAAGATGTTCCCAAAACGTTTACCATGTCTTCATGAATTTGTCCTTTTTGTGCACACATTGCTCCACAAAATTCCACAAGTCTCAAATTAACAGAATAACGTAAAGCTTTGCATATAACCAATAACAGTGCCCATAACCTCACTACGAATAATTGTAGCTATAATGTTGCCCTCTCTCTGTCATGTAAAATTTTCAAATCTATTCGCATAGAAACTTTCTGCAGTACATATGGGGTGCTCATTATTTTGAAATTAATTGAAAAATACATGACTCATTGGTGTCTGTTTGACATATCTGTCACAACTATAACATCTTGACAATTTCAATTTTGGTGCTTTTGCTTCAGGGTTGGTAAAGTAACTGCAACAAAGATAAATACATACACATTCTTTTGCTTGAGAAAGAGATGATAGCAAAAAAGTATGTCTGGGATATGTTGGATCATTAGATGAACTTTGTGTTTGTATCTATATCCTTCAAAATCACTGTATTGACGTTTACTATCATCCATCTGTCACTCCGCCAGCTGCAAAAAGTCGTAAAACAATGGATTACTCACTGCATATTGTTCGCATTTTAATGACAATATCGATCTTCTTCATTCCGATTTAAAAAAATAACTTTTTTCCTAAATGTAAAGCTGTATTTTATCTACGAAAACCTCCATGATAAAAAAACATTTTAACAATAAGTGTGGATAAAATGCTACTTTGTCCACTAGTGAATAAAATAGTTCATAATCCATAAAAACTAATAAAATGAATACGTGCTACCGTGGTAACTAGTACAAAAACAGGTAACATGATATTTATTCGAAATTATTTATTCAATTTCAAACCTTGTTTACATAACTAAACGTAGGTATTAAAAAAAAAATATATATGCCATACGTGAATACAGAGATTTTATCCATTCGGGGAAATTATCTCACTCAGCTTTGCCTCGTGAGCTAAAGTTTTCCCTCTATGAATCACTTGTAGCATACATAACTATTTTCTACGACGCCTACCAATTGCTTGTAGAACGAAAAATGACATAAGTCAGCGTGCTAAAACTGCTAAAAGTAGAATCAGCTGTTTACTTATAGACCCAGAGATGATTAAATATCTGGGACTGGAAGGGAAAAGATGGCTCCCGGAGATATATAAAGAGGCATGGAGAAAAAATAACATACCCAGACTAGGAAAACAGTATAATACTACCAATTTACAAAAAAGGTGATGCAATGCAATTTGAGAATTATAGGGCGATATGTCTAGCATCAGTGCCAAGCAAAGTTTACACAAGAATAGTAGAAGAAAGGCTGTGGCAACAAGTAGAACATAAACTGAAAGACGAACAAGCCGGATTTAGGAAATATAGACAATCAACACACAATATATTCATCTTAAGAAACTTAATAGAAAAACGCAAAAAAAAAACAGAACAACTAATCTTAACATTTATAGACCTCAAAGCAGCGTTTGATACGGTCCAAAAAGAAATAATTGGGGCATTGGAGAAGCTGGAAGTACCAGAAAAAATTATATTATTATTATACCAGCTCATTAACCGCAAGCAGTTATGGCTGCTTATTTTCAAATAAGCTTTCATAATCCTTTATTTGGGATGGATTAATTCCCATATTGCTCTTTCTTTTAGCCTCTTAAGTCTTTGCTGGTCTTGGAATCTTCTACAACTTTTGCCCTTTCTATTTTGACATTTTCCCCTCCACTTCTTTATTCCCATCTTCTTTAGATCATCTTCTACATCAGTTAGCCATCTTGTCCTGGGTCTACCTCTCCTTCTTGCTTCAGTTGGTGTCCATTCCGTCATTATTTTTATTGCTCGGTTTTTGTCTGCTCTCATTACATGTCCCAACTATTTTATTCTTTGTGCTTTCATATACGTGATGATGTCTTCTCCTTGCATTTGCTCTATTAATTCGAAGTTCATTCTCGGTCTGAGTTCATTTTCTTCTGTTCGTTTAGGCCCCATTATTCTTGGTAAAATCTTTCTTTCGAATACTCGTAAATCTTCTTCTTCTTTATTAGTAAATGTCCATGTCTCTGTTGCATATGTTACAACTGGTCTGATAAGAGTTTTATATATTTGTAGTTTGGCATTGCTGCTTAAGTATTTGGTATGGAGATAGTTTTTATTCGCGTAGTATGTTTTATACCCAGTTTGTATTTTTTCTTTTGTCTTTTCACTTCCACTATAATTTTTGTTATATATTGTTGTGCCTAAATATTTAAATTTCTGTACTGCTTCAAAACTATAATCTTTTATTTTCAGAGCTTGTACCTCGGTGTCATTACTATACTTGAAATATTTATTTTTTTCCTCACTAATTTTTAGACCCACTTTTTTTGTTTCTTCTTCTAATCTCTTGAAAGCCTCCATTATTCCATCTTTTGTTCTGCTTATGATTGTTATGTCATCAGCGTAAACAATGATCTGTACATTTTTTACGTTTATCGTTCCTTCTACATCTGATTTTCTAATTGCACTTTCCAGAGCTATGTTAAATAACATGGCCGATAACATATCTCCCTGTCTAGCTCCTTCTTTTACTTTAATTGTATCTGTCACTTGGTTTCCAATTTTTACTACTGCTGTTGTGTCTTCAAGTGTCATCTTCACAAGATTTATTATTTTTTTGTGGTATCCCCATGTGTACCAGTTCTGTTATTATATTAGTTCTATTTACCTTATCAAATGCTTGCTTAAAATCTATAAACATGATGTGGCGTGATATATTAAATTCATTTGCTTTTTCCAGTATTTGCTGCATTATGTGTATAGCGTCTGTAGTTGATCTTCCCTGTCGGAAACCTTGTTGGTAATCTCCAATCATATTTTCTGTGTATTCTTGCAATTTGTTTTTAATTATCTTTGATAGCACTTTGTAGGTTACATTTAATAGCATTATTCCTCGATAGTTGGAACATTCTTCTATATCTCCTTTTTTATAAATCGTGAAGATTACTCCTTTTCTCCAGTCTTCTGGCATTTTTTCCTCTCTCCATATCGTGGAAATTAATTCATGCAATTTTTTGTGTAGTAACTTCCCTCCATATTTAAGGTATTCTGTTATTATGTCATTGCATCCTGGTGTCTTATTGTTTTTTAAGCTTCTTATTGCTTGTTTTACTTCTTCTAGTGTTGGTTCTTGTATTATCGTTTGATTTGTTATGATGTCTGGTGGAGTGATTGTACTTGTTTGGTTGTCATTGTTAAATAGTTGTTCGTAATAATTTTTCCATATATTTTGAATTTCTTTTGCTTCATATCTCGACTTTCCTTGTGCATCTTTGTATCCTCTTGTTTTTATTTCAAAGGTTTTCTTTTCTTGTCTTATCTTCTGGTAACATTTTCTCGTGTTTTTGATTCTGTATTCATCTTGGATCTTTTTTATTTTGTTTTCGTTCCATTTTCTTTTCTTTTGTTTACATGCGTTTCTTGCTTCCGTGTTTGCTTCTTTATAAAGTTGCTTATTTTCTTCTGTTCTTGATTGCAGCCACTTTATCAATTTTTTGTTTTTTGATTCAGTGACTTCTTTGCATTCTTGATCGTACCATTCTTTATTCTTATCATACTTTTTATACCATACACATTCTACTGCTGTTGTTAAGATACTATTTTTTATTTTGCTCCATTGATCTTCGATTTTGTTTGTATCCTCATCATTGCAAGTTTGGTGCTGTTGAAACTTCTATGTTATTCCTTCTTCTAATTCCTGTTGCACTTTTAGATCTTTTAATTTTTCTACATTCCATTTTTGCTTCTTTTCGCTTCTTGTTTTTTCCCACTCTATACTTTTCTTTTCTCTAAACGTAGAAATTACTAATATGTGGTCTGTGTGTATATTTGTTCCCCTATAAGACCTGACATCTTGTATGTTTTTAGCCCTATCTTTGTTTATTAAGACGTGATCAATTTGACTGTATGCTGTTTGATTTGGGTGGTTCCATGTTATTTTGTGTCTTTGTGGATGTGGAAATTTTGTACTAATTATAAATAAATTCATTGACGCTGCCAAGTTACATATCCTATTTCCATTGTTATTAGTTTCTTTATGTATCGTATTTTTACCCGCTACTTTTTTTATGTGTTCTTCTGTTCCTATCTGGGCGTTTATATCTCCTAATATTATTAGCGTATCGTATTTTGGTGTTTTTTTCACACTCATTTTGTAGTTCTTCGTAACACTTCTTTTTTGTCATCTTCATCCACTTCTGTTGGTGCATACACACATATAAGGATGGTATTATATAACTTTCCTCGTATTCTAAGTTTTGAAATTCTTTCATTGATGGCTTCAAATTTTATAATGTTGTTCATTTGTTTCTTGTTTACCATGAAACCTGTTCCATTTCTGCCTTTCTTTTCTCCTCCACTCCAATACATAATATAGTCTTTTTTATTGATTTCTGCTTTACCAGCCCATCTTATTTCCTGCAAAGCTATAATGTCGATGTTATACTTCTTTATTATTTGTGCTAGTTTGATCACTTTTCCTGGTTGTAATAGTGTCCTTATGTTCCATGTCGCAATTCTTGTTTTTTTCTTATTATGGTTTGTTTTACTTTTAGGTTCTTTAATTTTCTTTTCACTCATATTCATATTCTTCCTCCACAGCTTGTTGGTCGTTTTATCTGCTTTCTTAGTTTGTATTTTCCACTTTTTATACATTTCTTCTCTTCTCCTTTCGTCCTTCTCTTTTTCCATTATCTTGCCAAGGTCGTCTTCAATTTGGATACCTATTGTACTGATTTCTCCTATTTTTTCCTGGTGATCGGTGTATCTTTGTTTGCTTTCTGTTTTTTCTTGTGAAAACCCCGCTAGCAAGCTTAGAGACAAAACCGTTTTTGTTTTGTATTGTTCGTCTTCCTTTTTTTCTTTGTTAGGTTTTTTATTCATATTTTCTTCAGGTAATGGTAATCCATTGTTACTTGGTGATCTATCTATTAGGGCGAGTTGTTCAGTCATGGATTAACTCTAATCCCAGGTTAGTTACTATGGGTACAATTGTCTCAATAATTGTATCCATAGGAGTTGACCCGGATTAAAAGTTAATCCATGACTGAACAACTCGCCCTTAAGGTGTTACGGTTCAAAAGTCATTTGCAACTATTTAGCTAATTATTTGCCCTAATCTTGGTTAAAACTAACTTTTGCCATATTTTCCTTCAAGTTTAGTTTTTCTTACAGCATTACTGAGCATTTAGATCTTCTGAAAATTACATTTCAACCTAAGTAAACCATATGATAAGATTTACAGGTCTGAGAGCCCCTGGTGTGTAGGCTTCACTTTATGCATATTTGAACCCCTCCCAAAATTTGATTTTTGGTTTTATCAGTTTTGGAAACCATTTTGGCATTCGCCATTTTTGTGCTGTTAAAGGCAGGTGCTTCGAAAATTCGCGTCTTGGAGACGTAACTTTATTGGAAATATTCGGGCACATCCTGTGTAGAAGATTGCTTTTGGTGTAATTTTGGATTCCCCGGTGGTCTGGAATGTACCCCGGGAATGTTATTTGCGGTGATCTCCTAGGCCAGACTTTGTTTGGGGATTTTGCTTTAGCAGCACATGGTCCACTTCCTTGGCGAAACGCAGCCGTGAAGATCTGAAACGGGTATGTGGTTTTTCTGGGTTCGTTCAGTTCGATTCTAAGGTTATTTGCCCTTTCAGCTTTTTTCTGTTCCCCCGGAGAACATATCTACAGTATTGCCGTGTGGCTACGTACCTGCAGTACTCCCTTCGCTTGGCAACGTGCCAGCAGCCCCCTTTCTACTTGGTGGCGAATCGAGCATTGCTCCGCCAGTCGACGCCGCTGGCTGTGGATCCTTCGAGCCTGCGTTACATGACAGGATAGCACCAGCAAACCTCCTGCGACAGCTACTCGGTGGTCACCTACTTCTTGACCTCCTCATCGCCCTTCGGCCCTTGCTTACGACCACTACTGCCGAAAGGAGACCCATCGCAAAGGTCTGTCAGTTTATTATTTCCGTTTCGAGCTCCCGAACCTCCAGTTCCTCAATGGAGACAATTGCGTAACGGTGCTGCAATGTGCTCGATAAACTTATGAGTGCTTTTAACGTGTATTCTTAATCGGTAAACTCACCTGTGAAATAGATTTGATTCTGCCATTATAAACACAATTTAGCGGTAGCTCTTTTGATCGATATTTAGGTTATATGTACGGAGATGGCTCCGGTTTTGGGATATGTTTTACCGGTATTGTATGGTCTCCGACCTCGGAATAATTTTTGACGGTATTGTAAGTTAGTTGTGCAGTCAAGTGCATGAAAGTATTTTGTTTACATTTTCAAATGTCACCTATTACACCGTTGAATAATATCTCTATCTGCGCCCTGTCGTACAAGAGAAATTATTGGTAATGCTCGCGTCACGTCCGTTTTAAATGCAATTTGTCTTGCAATATCGTGAATTCGCCCTTACGGAACCAAAACAAGATCTTGTAGGCCCGTGATTGTGTCGGTATAAATTAATTTAATAATTAAATAAAGCCTAAGCCTTGCATACTGGGTGTTCGGTTACATTCAACGTGCATTCTAAATTTTGCTTTTAATTTTAATAGTTGTGTCGAAGGCAAGATGCTTTCGAACTTTTGCTAAGTGTTTATTCAGTAGTGCATTTGGCCAAATCTAACGCCAATCTTGTATCCTATTTTAATACTACTAATTTGTAACAGATACATACCGTTTATAATTATTTATTTAATTTGGGCTTGCTTGTCAACTACGCTTTATGCCCTTATAAATGTAATTGGCAGTATTGTGGTGAGTTTAGCCTTATGCTTTGTTTTGTTATTAATCTGTGATATGATCTCCCTATTGAGATTTTGTGATATGTTTTGGTTTGCCGTATATTTTGTGTGTATTTTAATTGTGTATTGTATTTTTGTTTGCCGTAATTATACTACCTTGACCTATACTGCGTATATGATTTGTGCCTTTGCCGTTACCCTTATATTTTCAGGTTTGGTTAGTAGCGCCTTCCGTAGTGTATCTTTTGTTTAGCAAAGTGCTGGGTTACTAGCTACTTGGCGCCCATATTTTTTTTTAGCTAAAGCTTATGAGTCTTTTGTTTTACCCACGACCAACTCCGACTGAGAAGCCGTTGGCCTTTGCTTGCTTCTTTTTAGTCGCCGTAACGGTAACAAAGGTTCTCTTCATGCCTGATCGTTCCTCTTTTTCTTTTTGTTTGTATTCACCAATCTCGAGTTCTCTTATTCCATATTCTTCTTCACTTATTATTAATTTATTTCCTTTTAATTTCGTTGTATATCCTTCTTGTCTCGCTTCCTTCGTGTGTTTTAGTAGTTCTTTTCTTTCTTGTTGTTCATTGTGTGTGAGGTCTTTCTTTAACCAGATGTTAGTTCCCTTTAGTTTAATTGATTTTTTTAATAATTCCCATTTTTCATTTTCATTCAAGAAGGCAATTAAAATGGGTCTACATTTATTTTCATAAAATTTACCCATTCTTCTTATATCTTCCACCTCATTTCTGATATTGAGACCTATTTCCATTTTCTTAATAACTTCTGTAAATTTTCCTTCCAATCTTTCTTTGTTTTCTCCTTCTTCAGCCTGGATTCCGTAGCACACCAAATTTCTCTTTTTAATTTCTCTTTACAGGTATTCCATTTTTAGTTCTTGGCAGTTTATTTTCTCCTCTAGTTCCGCTATTTTTATTTGTTGCCTTTCTATTTTTTCTTCCCTTTTTTCTATTGTTATTCTTAGTTGTTTTATTTCCTCCTTATTACTTCAGTTGTCTTCCATTGTTTCTTTTATGTTTTGGTTAATCGTTTCTAACTGATTATTGATTTTTTCAAGAATACTTTCCATTTTTTCAAAAATTTTCCGTGTTGTTGCTTCTTTTTAATAGGTTTTGCGATGTTGCGTTTTTCCCGCTACCGAATCGTTTAATAGAAAATTACTCGCGATTGGGCCAGCCTTTTCATGATTTTGATTAACCTTATCACGTCCTTCCGTCTTTTTTAATTTTAGAGTATTAACCCGCACGTTTCACCTGTCTCTTGCGCACCTCTGACCTTTAGTTTATTTACGTATTTTTACGCTCCGCCACGGAATTGGCCCCGTTTTTATGTGAGTTTATTGTTTATTGTTTTTAGAGTGCATACATATAAACACTGCTTATCGTGCACCACCGCGCTCAGGCTCCACAGCTGTTGGTTGAACCTTGGCCGATAACTTGCGTTAAACCGGGCGGCCTTGCGGCGGTTGCTCGATGCTTGCGCTTGTTTATGCGGTTTTCGTATGTACGTATTTATTACACTCCGAGGAGCTAGGAATTCAGTGCACTTTTTACACTCTACACTCTACTAACTCGTTGCAGCCCCTTTCTAAGACACTATTTGCACTACGAGGAAGTTTTCGTGAGATAACGCCCGTGAAACGAGTGCATTTATCGTCACTGCTAAGTTCCACGTCCGTTCAGTACGCGGGCCAGAGACCCTTCATTCCAGAAAAAATTATAACAATTGTAAAAAATATATACGAAAATGTTAAGAATCGCATACAGATTAATGGTGAAAAGTCAGAGGAAACTTATATAACCTTCAAGTACTAACGTGTCTGTTGTGGTGCATTAGTACTAACATGACGTCTAAGAGACGAATTTATTACTAATTTTTTTTTTAACCATACACTACCATGAAATGATGTATCAAGCGTATTTTAATCACATAAATAATATAAGTTCATAAAAATATTAGCATTTACAGAGTCAAATAGAAAACCATGTTTAAATTTGTAGATGTTAACTTAATTACAGAAAAAGGCAATTTTTAATAATTTTTTTTTATTATCAGCAAACATATTTCAGCAGACAATGGTATTCTAATACAACTTAACTAAAAAAATAGTAAGAAAAAAAAATACGTATAAAAATTCACACCACCCTAAAACTATACAGAATTAGTGCAAGATGAACACATTAGGGTCACTAAGTATAGCAGAATTTTCATCAATATTATGTTCTCCGTTACTGTCCTCACTGTCTAATTCATTATACTACTGGAACACTTGCTGCTCAAGCAACTGTCTGTTGATCTAACCGTATTTGAGCAAGTTGGTTTTTGATCCATCATGCAAAAATAGTAGCGTGCACACTAACGTCACACCTCTGAGACGGTATTTATTTTTAAATACAAATAACTTCCGCACAAAACATCCCACCGCAGCGAAATTTTAAAAACTGAGTTATTTTTAGGTAGTTTGAAGATAGATCAAGGATCAACCATAAATCTTAACTGGAGGGGGAAATATTACACGCGCTTCGAACATTTCCGTCTCTCAGACGTAACGTTAGTACTTAAGGGATAAAGAAAGGCATCAAACAGGGAGATATGGACAGGATACTAAAAAAAACGTAAGACAAAAGGTGTTAAAACTACAAACAGTAGTGGGATACAAAAACCTAATTGCTATAAAAATAGACTGCCTAATGTACGCTGATGACAGACACATACGCCAAAATGCAAAAATTAATGAATATCTGGGAGAGAGAGATAAATAAAATGAAAATTAACACAAATAAGACAAAAATAATGGTTATAAATAAAAAACAGCCAGCAAATAAATAAAAAACAGCCAGCAAATAAATAAAAAACAGCCAGCAAATACAGAGATAAAATGTATCTAGCGAACAGATCTTAAAAGAGGTAACCACATTCGAATACGTAGGTAGCATGATAACAGAAGATGGAAAAATAGAACGAGATATAGTCAATAAAATAGGAAACGCTACAAAGATATACTATGCAATAAACAGAACCGTAATGGCAAAAACAGATAAAACAAAGCTGATGGTATACAACACAGTAACAATCCCGATATTATTATATGGAAGCGAAGCATGGGTAGTACAGTAGAACCAAAAATCCCAATTAAATGCGGTAGAAAGTTGAAGTTGACATTTAATAAACGTTTTATGTCATATAAATCATGGGCTGGTATTAATGTTAAAAATTAAAATCGTAACCGGAAACTTTGAGGTCTAATAACTCGGAAACAAAACCCGATCAGCAAAAATTTTATTTTGCATTTTTTCACCAGAACGTGATGCTGTAAACGCCTGTTCATTTTGTTCAACCAGTTATGAATCACCCTGTATAAAAGCCGAAAATGATTCAAGCTTGAATTAACGTACAATTTAGAAAATTTATTAATCTTCTAAATACCTTTGTTAATTCTAAATACAGTTCTTACTAAATTTCTATCATATCAAACTTTTACAAAAATTAATCAACTATGTTCACTTGCCTTTTTTTCTTCGTTGATTGTAATATCTGACTGCTTAACAGTAGTTGTAGTTCTCCATAATTCTATTATTTCTAATAAACTTCCAATCCAGTACACAAAAACACACTTTAGCACTGGTTTAAGTTATAAATTGTATTCTATTGTTTTTAATAGATAATACAATGTCAAAGAAGTTTAATAACATTGACTTTTATATTCAAAATAATAATTGTGATAATTTATCATGTTTGATTGCAAAGAAAGCTATTTTACTACTGCTAATTTAAACTTTTACTTATTATAAGCTCACAATTACGGGAATTCAACCCTCAACGTGATTTTACGTGAATTATTTTCAATTTTATTTGAATAACTGTTATTTCCAATAGAAACCCATTTGGTTTCCCTAATAACTGCCACCAGTCATTCATACAACTGTTCTATTCATGTACTGTATTAACTAACTGGATATTAAAAATTAAAATAAATCCCACATGCACTTGCATGTTGCATTACAACGTATGGCAACCCTAGTCAAATCTAAAGTAACGTGTCCATGGAGCCATTCTGCCATAGGCATAGGGAGATAATATAAATGTAAGGTATTGCTTACGCGGCAGCTGTCTTGCTTTAGTTGTAGCTATGAGTGTGTAGCTGTACAGTGTTGTATTTCTGGCCAATAAGATCAAAATTGTGTGCATCTGCAGTAGGTAGAAGTTAAAAATACAGACGAATAAAATATTTGGAGTAATTTATTGACTTAATATTAATTATGCTGTTATATATCGCTACACCTTATAAATTTTACCAAATGACTCGTATTATTACAACATATTAAATCCAGCACTTAAATACTGCACGCATTGCAGTCTCTCTCTCTCATCCAGCTTCTTCATTTATCCATAATTGGATGTAAGCCTCCCCCATATTCTTCCAGGATTCTCTATTCGTGGCTTCTCTTCCCCATAGTTTCCCGGCTATTTTCTTTACGTCGTCATCCCATCGCATCCTCGGCCTTCCTACGCTCCTTCTTCCGGTCCATGGTCTCCAAACTGTTGTCTTCTTTGTCCATTTCTCATCGCTCATTCTCATGATGTGCCCCGCCCACTGCCATTTTAATTTCGCCACTCTCGTCATGATATCTTCTACTTTAGTTTTTTCTCTTTCTCGCATTGCAGTGTTCGTGATTTATTTTATTTGTAAAAAGGAATAATAAATACATACAGTCCACCACATACCTTAATTACTTTGATTTTGAATTTTATGATATCAAATTCTAACCGATTGACTATTTAATTTCTAGGTTCAATTGATATTTAAAATTCTAAGTAGTAGTGACGAACAATTTACCGTTGAACAATTAAATGAATACTTTGATTATGCAAAAACGCAGAAGGAAGTAAACAAACATGCACCAGAGCAGAAAGAACAAGAGGAAGTAGAGTACGAGAAAGAAAAAGGTGGTCATAAGAGAACAGTAGAGGAAAGGTCACCTGACCAGTCAGAAATAGGAAAAAACAAACCGAAAATAAGTAAAAAGGAACAACCCAAAGTAAAAACAGTGTGGACCCAGAGTTTATTAAAAGCCTTCCCAGTAAACGAAGAAAGAATAGAGATAGAAAAGGAAATAAAGGAAAACGAAGACGCGCGAATACATAAAAAGGTCAACAAGGGGCCAAATAAAAACTATCCAAAAAACTATTAAACAAAATACCTAAACAAAGAAACAAAGAAGACGATGGCAATGAAACAAGGATCAATGAATTGGAATTTATTAGTGAATTAGGAGAATATGATACAAGAAAGAGAGGAGAAGAAGAGGGGGAAGAAATAATAATAGCTACATGGAACGTAACATCATTGAATGGAAAAGAACAAGAGCTGACAGAAGAATTAACAAGAATGAAAATAGATCTTATTGGTATAAGTGAAACAAAAAAAATAGGAAGCGGGCATATCAGAATAAATGAAGGGTATAGCTTATACTATTCGGGTGTACCATATGGAAATAGAGCAAAAGAGGGAGTGGGGGTATTAATGAACAATGAAATGGAAAGAAGAATAATTAAATATGAACCAATATCCCCCAGAATTATAGTAATACACATACAACTAAAAATGGTGATAGTAATTATACAAATATATGGCCCAACAGAAGGAACAGAGGCGGAAAAAGTAGAAGCATTTTACAGCGACTTACAGAAGGAAATAGATAGGGCAAGAGAAAACCAAGAAAGAATTATGATAATTGGGGACTGGAACGCAAGAGTGGGCAGAGATGTAAACAGAGGCCAAGGAAGCATAGGAAGCCATGGAGAAGAAACCCTAAATAAAAATGGAAGAACCATGTTAGAGTTTTGCCAAACAAATGACCTACTAATAGGTAACACATTTTGGTGCCAGGATATGGAGGAAAAATACACGTTTGTAGCCGAGGAAAGGCACGCGAGAAGCTTAATCGACTACATAGTCTACACAAGAAATCTTGAAGAAATGGTTGAAAACATAAAAACAGAAAAAGAACCAGAGCTTTCAACACAACACAGGATGGTCACAGCAAGACTAAAAGATAGAATCATCAGAATAAGGGAAAACAAGAAATACTATAAAATAAAAATAAATAAATTCAAAAGGGTTGATATACAAGAAGAATATAAAAGAGAAACTAATAGAAGATTAAGAAGATACGAGGAGACGAAAACAGACTGGTCGGTGGAAGAAAGATGGATCATATTCAGGGACAGTATAATTGAAGTAGCAGAAAAGATTTGTGGAGTTAAATGCAAGAATGGGAAAAACAAAAGAACCAGATGGTGGAATGAAGAAGTAAGGGAGGAAGTAAAAAAGAAGAAACAGGCATGGAAAAAATATCTAGCAACCAAAAACGAACAAGATAAGAATGAATACATTAGATTGAGGAGAAGAGTAAAGATAACTGTCAGAAAGGCAAAAAGCGAAACATGGGAAGAGTACGGAAAGGAACTGCAGGAAAGCTATTTAACAAACAACAGGAATTTTTGGGCAAGAATAAGAGCAATGAAAGGCAAGAAAGGAAAAGAAATAATGGGAATAAAAGATAAAGAGAATAATCTACAGGTAGACATCAACAACATTGTTAAGGTATGGAAGGAATATTATGAGGATAAGTTTGACAAAATAACAGAAGAACAGGAAATAAATAATGAGCAGGAGGAGGAAGAGGCACAAGTAGAAAATATAAGTCTAGAAGAAATAGAACAGGCAATAAAAAATATAAAAACAGGGAAGGCAGGAGGGGAAGACAAAATTGAACCGGAAATGATTAAATACTTAGGAGAGGATGGAATAAATTGGCTATGGAGGTTATGTAGAAGAGCATGGGAAACGAGAGAAATACCAACGGACTGGGAAACAAATCTGATAGTACCTATATACAAAAAAGGGGAACGAGCACAATGTGGAAACTACAGAGCCATATGCCTATCACCGATATGCTTTAAAATCTACACAAAAATAATAGAGAAAAAAACGAGACAATTTGTAGAGGAGGAAATAGTCGAAGAGCAGGCAGCATACATGCCAGGAAGACAGACAAACGAAAACATATTCATTATAAGGAATTTGATGGAAAAGGTACTAGAAAACGGGGAAGAACTCGTCTTGACATTTATAGATCTCAGGGCAGCATTTGACTCGATTGATAGAGAAGTAGTATGGAAATGCCTGAATGAAACTCGTACCCCGAAAACACTCATACAAGTAATACGTAGCACGTTCAAAAATGTTAAAGGAAAGGTGCAGATAGGAGGAGAAAGGTCAGATGAATTCGCATGGAGGAAAGGAATTAAGCAGGGGGATAGTCTCAGCCCTCTTTTGTTCATAATAGTAATGAGTAAATTAATTCAAAACACAAGGGAAAGAACAAAACAACTACAAACACTAATAGGGTATCGAAATCTAGAGCCGGTAAAAGTAGATACACTAATGTACGCAGACGATATAGTGCTAATAGCAGACACAAGAAATAAGATGCAGAAACTAGTGAACATATGGACAGAAGAAATAGAACGAATGAAAATGGAAATAAATACAGAGAAAAGTAAGATAATGGTGATAAATAAGAAGCATGAGGACAAAACAACAGTAAAGTGCAAGGGCACAACATTGGAGGAAGTGACAACCTATGAATATTTAGGGAGTCTAATAACAAATGATGGCAACATAGACGCAGAATTAACAAACAGAGGGAGGAAGTCAACTAAACTCTACTATGCATTAAGACCACTGTTATCGAAGAAGGAGCTGAAACAAGAAACAAAAGTAAGAATCCATAATGTAATAACTATCCCAACACTATTATACGCATGTGAAAATTGGACGATACAGAAGAAACACGCAGGGAAGATAGAAGCTATGGAAATGAAGCACCTACGAAGAATAGCTGGGAAAACAAAGTGGGATAGACTAACCAATAGAACAATAAGGGAAATGGTAGAACTGGAGTCAATAACGAGTAAGGTACAAAGAAAACAACTTAACTGGTTCGGTCACATGACAAGAATGAGCCCAGACAGACTGACTAGGAAAGTATGGGAAACAAAACACTATAAGAAAAGGAGAAGAGGACGACCTAGGAAGAAATGGATACAACAAATAGCAGAAATAGGAAAAGATAGAGGGAAAACAGTGAAGGAGATGAAGGAACTAGCTGAAAATAGAAAAGAATGGAAAAAATGGACGACTGGATAAGCAACCCAAATCCGACGCCCGCAAGGGTACAAGGAAGGGGAGAAAGAAAGAGAAAGAAAGAAAAGTAGTAGTTTGCCCTCAATTTATGATTCCCTCATTGGTATACGTAATATTTATTTTGCTAGCTCAAATATTGCATGAAGACTCGTCTCTCATTTAGGCTTGGGTTCCTAGTTTGTTAAATTCAAAGTTAAAATATTACTGGCACGCCACTGTGTACAACTGAAATTAAACTTCAAAGCGCAAGCGTTCGACCTGTCAAACTGACTGACATAAACAGATTCGAAATACGTTGAAAGTTCGTGCGTGTAATTAATTTTAAAACAAGAATTCAATGAGCAAATTACTCGGTAAGTGTTTGAATTAAACCGCCTTTGGACGGCGTCAGTAAGTTCCTTTGTTTTCAGGCTAATACGTCCATTGGCTTGCTCAAAAAGAACGCCTCTGCGATTTTGTTTATTTTAACCTCCAACTGGCAATTTTAATTACAAATCCTAGATTACTGGTTATTCATGGACATCAAAATAAATCGGATTCCAGTTCCTTGGTTTGTACTTCAGGTATGGTCGCACTTTCAAGCCTTTAGAGCAGTTAAATTTTTCGTACACTAACCTCACAATGCTTTCAGGAACGGTAACTGCTAAAGGATCCCTCTGCGTTGCCTGTCGTTGATGCAGACCCCCAGGGATGCTGACATGCTGATGTAGTTGCTGCCGCTGGCCCACTTGGTGCTCTACAACGTCCTCTCACTGCTGTAGCCCTCTCGTTTGCTGCTATCGGAGAATCGTAGACCTCCTTCGATGACGGCTCCAGGATCGGAAGCCACCACCTCGGTGTAACTTTAATTTTTGGTAACAACGCTACCCACACTTCCACATATTCATTAAATTGTGCTGAACACAATGGAGTAATTTATTTTTATGTCGGTTAACTGTAACTATCAAATTTCTTTTATTAAAGTGGGAGCAAAATTCAAGCTGTCAAGTATAATTTTTATTCAACTGTCTTCTAATACTGGTTCTTAATCGTGGTGTTAGGATTATATGGTGTGCTCGCGCGCATATGTATTGCTATCCTTGTCGCACATTGTGACGTCAGCTTGGGAGCAGATTTGCCGCACTACATTCGTAAAATTCTCGTAATTATTCTTTGTAGCTCTTATTATCAAAGTTGGAGACTATATGCAAATACGAAAGTTGAGCATATTTTTATGGTTAATATAACTGCCTTATTAAATTTATTAACACAGGTTTTGTTAATAAAATACGTAATGAGAAAATTATGTAGCAAACTTTTTCATTGTTGAGATAGTAGATACAACGAGACTTATAGTTAGAAGTAGTAACATTCGCAAATTAAAATAGAAAAAATAATGCAAGTAACTTTATTTTGCACATTTAGCTGTGCAACAAATACCAAAGCAATAAGCAAGTCTGTTGTATTTCTATTGTCCACCTATTTTTTACATTCTTCTGCTTAGACAATTTCTTCTGCAATTTTCGTTTACCGTTTGTTTAGATGCCCTAATCTAATATACAATCTAGTTCGCGCCATACAAAGAATTATTTCATACGGAAACATATTTAAGTAATTAGGGTCATTGACAACCGCATCAACCATTTTTTTTAAAACCAACGACTCTTTTGATAATAATTCACCATGTAAATGTCTAAAGTGTGTATCTAGAATTCGAGCTAATTGCATTAATTCGTCACTAAGATACATTAAATGTCCTTTTCAAAGAAACTATCCAATCCGGACTCTTCGAAATATCAAGTTTTCTTATAGCTACGCCCAAATTTAAATCTTTATATTTATTTTTACATCTGTAAGCTACATATCCTGCCATACACTTTAAACTCTGGTTACTAAGAGTCTCCGAAAGTTGATTTGAATTCAAGGCCTTTAAAGTATTCTCAAATGGAGTTTCATGGAAAGTAGATATTTCAGATTGAGGAAACATAACTTCGGATTCATACTCTGGTTTAACGATGGTATCGTGTGTTAAAAAAAAACTCATTTAGGGTAGGCACTGGAAAGAAAGATAGAACTTCTAGTCATGCCTTAACTCTGTAGATGAATGTCAGATTGCAATGTGTTTATGAACACATCTGTCAGTGTGACAGGTAACAATTTACACTGCATTAAGTTTAATTGTATCAAGCAAAAAAAAATAAGATGACATGTACACAACAACAACGAGTGTGATAATCATAACGGTCAATAAAAATTGTTTTTGTTAAGTGTTTTGTATATTTTTAGGAAAATAATTCAAGGTAAAGTTGTAATTTTGTTCTCTCTGACTTGGTAGTTTATTTGCATCAATGGGTATATCTCAAGTTACGCAGGCGCGTGCTGGGACTGTACAAAGGGCCCGGGCATTGAAATGTTGGGAAAGGCCTATCAAAAATACCCACGAAAAAAAAAATTCAAGGTTATACTATCTTTTTTAAGTCACAGAACTTTAAGTCGAGAAATATATTTTAAATAGTAATTGGTTTTGTAGAATTGGGTAGGGTAACAAAACTCAAAACATGATGAGTAAATTGTATTAAAAAATTATAGTCATATATTATGTAAGTGTGGGATGTAGCATATTAGCCACCACGACGCCCGTAGAGATGGGGCAATACAATTTTTTGTCTAACACCTTTCTTAAATCCCTTTAACTCGCTTTTTCTGATTTTTTTGACACTAACATGACATTTGATATGCTACTAATAACATTTAAAAATTACGATCAGCTATGAATTAGTTATATATACCTATAATAATTATTTCTCCGCGACTTTTATATTTTTCTCTCACTAGTGACTGACTAATGAAGAACTAGCTTTATTTGACATAACCATAGCAATATTCTTAATATCAGTAGGTGTTGGGTAATAGCTATTTATATACCTATGTAACGCCCCGTTTTACAAGAGCGTTTAATAATTATTAACTACTTTTGGACCACGATATATGCCAATTGAGGCAGGTATAAACTACCATTATCTCGTTGGAGCGTGTGGTTGGCGATAACAGCGCTTGTTTTCTGGCTCGAACGCGTCGATCCTAGCGAGGGCTTTCCTGTTTCGATTTTGCTAGCAGACAAAGCGGTCAGATTTTGCTTTAATTGACAGCGCCGCAAGGGATGATGCTAGTCAAAGAAGTCTGCACAGATATAACTAATGAAAGATCACTTTAGTGATAATCCGCGAACCGCCGTTCTCCAGCTTTAGGTGAGATTTCTTCTGGCTTATTTTTTTCCTTTACTAACTTCCGTATATTGGCGTTTAGGCGGAAAAGAAGGGCAAGCAAAGTGCCACCAAAGGATAGACTAGGGGCTATAAGCACTCGCAGAGCGTAAATCGCGGCACCTGCGGCGCAATTTCTTTTAACAAATTGGGGTCCCGATAATGTCTTCGAATTAACTGGCGTCGAGGTCCGACTTATGAGACGTGCAGAGGTCAATCATTATCTACAAGGATTCTTCCATCACGATATTGCGGCGCTCTACACCCTCAAGATGCGACCTGCTTGTGTATTATGTAAGTACAACCTAATTCAGCGTTTTTTTATCGTACTGGCGGATTGCCGCATAAAGAAAATAACAGCTAACTTAAGGCCTTAGGTGTTTACAACTGTTACGTACGCGATCATATTTCTTTTTAAAATTGCAATTGACGCTTATTGCGTGAATCCTAATTAACCTCAATTGCTGAATTTGTATGTACTCCTTATTAGTGCAGACGCAAATGCCAGAGTAGCGTTCCGCACAATTGTGATTTTAGTGTAATTAATTCCTTGGCACTTATCATAAATTGGTTACTTTGCCTATGAAATTATTTAGTCAATAATCTAGTATAGTTGTTTGACAATTATCAGCCCTTAGGCTACAGTGGTATTGCACTTGTTGCTAGTAAATATTTAATTGAGTAAATGTCCCCATGCTAACAATTTGTTTTATTGATATATTTTTCTACCACGTTCCCGTCTGCACGTTTGAAATGTCAACAGCATAAGCGCCAAAGGTAGGTGGTGGGTTTACTAGCTGCATTCGTATCGGTTGTGAAGACAACCAGGCGCCCTAATTTTTTTGAATGTTGGAAGTAGTTTTTGTGAAAGCCGAAAGGATCTGAACCTAATCCTTGCTCACGCCACAAATCTATCGAGTATATCTGAGCTAGTCCCGGCCGTGTGCGCCCTTATTCAAAGGGGTGGCACACGAAGATGGCACCCAATCGTCAGGGCCTGATTAGGAACGTTTTTAGAAGTGTTGTTTGAATTTGGGCAATGAGGTTGGCGAATTAACTTCTTTGGTCATCATTAACTAGTAGGCTAGGGTAGATAGGTTAATTAGATACGATAAGGCTTAAGGATATAGCGAATAATCTGCTACCTATTTTTAGTGTTAATTATAGATGGGAAAAATTATTTATCAGTAGTAGCATAGGCATTTGCATTTTAAATTCGTTAACTGGCATCATGTTGCGTGTAAATTGTTTAATTTCGGACGAGTTAGATTGGGAATTATTATCGCGAAATGTTGACCCTGCAGGTCGCAAGGTTGAAGATAAACGAAAGTTACTTCGAGCTCAAATAAATTTGGAAAAATGTGAGCCTGCCCGCGTTTTACAATATTCAGACGTTGCATTTGATGTGCCTACCGAATTAGAAAGTTGCAAAATTAAGCTGTCGGAGTTGGCGAATTTGATTGGAAATTTTGAAAATAAACCGCAGACGTCGGAATTTAATCGTTTAGAAACTAGATTAGGGCATGTATTACGCCGCGTAAATTATTTATCTGGCAAAACCAATGAAACGACTAAGTTAGAATGGCAGACAGTACGTGATAGGTGTTTAGAGCTATTTGAATCGTTATCTGAAGTAGGAGAAAGCGACGTCATGCAACAGAACGATTTACTTTTACTGTTGGAGCAATCGCAATTAGCAAACATTTCTGCTGGCGGTGAAATAGCGAGTAATGTTCCACTAGAGAGGGAAAATAAATGTAATTTAGAAACCACGATAGCTGCTTCGGTTCCCATTCATGAAGGTTTGCCTTCAGCAAGCAATTTTCCTGGACCTCATTCTCGGTACACGACTTCAAGCAGGGATGGTCTAGCTAATTATGGTCTTGCTTATACTACAGCCGTCAGTGCGTCGGCACAACCGCGGTTTAGCGTAAGTGAAATGATTCACAGCTCACCAGATCCTCCTTCGCGTCCGGTCGAATTTGAAGCGACAGTGGCAGCTGATCAATTCGCGTCAAGGCTGAAAGATTTAAACTTAGCGGACCCTGTATATCATGCGTTTCCGTCTAGTCGTTCAGTAAGTGTGTCCAAATGGAACCTTAAATTTAGCGGAAATACAGCGACACAAGGTGTTAGCTCATTTTTGGAAAGGGTTGAAGAACTTCGAGTAGCTCGCCATTTATCTTTTGATCAGTTGTTTAGAGAGGCGGTAGATTTATTTGACGATCAAGCGCTCATTTGGTTTCGATCGATTCGAAATAAGATTAATAATTGGCAGGATTTAGTAGGTCTTCTTCGCAGACATTATCAACCAAGCGATTATGATGATGTCTTATGGAATGAAATTAGAGCGCGTAATCAAGGAGCAGACGAACGCCCTCATATTTACATAGCGGTTATGCTAAATTTATTTAATCGGTTAAGTAAAACTCCTTCGGCGGAGACGCAGCTTAAATACATTCGTCAAAATTTACAACCTTACTATTCCAATCATTTAGTGTTAGCTCGGATTCCTAATGTTGACGTATTAATAGAATTTTGTCGCGAGTTAGAAGAAACCAAGGACAGAAATAAAAAATTTAGACAAAACTTTACAACGGGTAGTACTCCATTGGAGCCGGATCTGGCTTATAGACCCACTAATAACGTGAAGCGTCAGGTAAATGCTATAGCCAGAAATAAAAATAGTACATTCGACTCATCCCTCTCGCGTTCCTTAACATTTAGAGGTAAATCGTTTGCAAGGGCGAACCAAAATTTAATTTGCTGGAATTGTAGACAACCAGGGCATACGTATCATAGATGCGAGGCAGAGCGTACTTTTTTCTGTTATGTATGTGGAACCCCGGACACAAGCTTCTCAAATTGTTCAAAATGTAAACAACGGTTACCAAAAAACGAATGAAGACTGGTTTCGTTCCCAGCCAACGAACAATCAGTCGTAAACCATTAGTGGCTGATGATTGGGATAAATGGTTAGGCCATGTTAAAACTTTTCATCATACATCCCGGTTGAATTCTGTTTTTTATCACCGCAAATTAGATAATCGTCCTTTCGTATTAGTAAACATTCTGGGTACTAGTATCCTTGCTCTTTTAGACTCAGGCGCTAATCAGTCAGTAATAGGGAGTCAAGGATTATTTTTGTTAAATAAGCATAACCTCAAAATGCGCGGATCTCCTGCAGAGATGCAACTTCAAACAGCAGATGGCGCGTATCAAAATATTTCCGGAATAGTAGAACTTCCTGTAACAATAGACGGAACCACTAAAGCTATCAGTGTTCTGATATCTCCAGATATTTCAAATTCTTTAATTTTGGGAGCGGATTGTTTGGCCTTAAAACCAATTTCAAACATGATAGTTTTTCAGTGTCAAGTCTGAGTACTACTAGAAAATATATACATAGTAAAAATGATCTCGATTTGGAACAGGTTAGGGAACTAGAAGTAGTTATCAATAAGTTTCAACAAATAAGTGGTCCAGGCTTAGGGCTTACTCCGTTGGTGAGTCATCACATCGATACAGGCGATGCGAAACCTATTAAGCAAAGGTATTATCAGATGTCCCCGGTTATGTTAGAAGCCGTTAATAAAGAGGTAGATAAAATGCTTGCGCTTAAGGTGATACGAGAATCTTCTTCACCATGGAACTCTCCTATCGTGATGGTTAAAAAAAAGATGGTAGCTTACGGTTCTGTTTTGATGGCCGACAATTGAACGCTGTTACTAAACGCGACGCCTATCCACTACCATACGTTAATGGAATCCTTGACCGTCTCAGAGACTCGCGATACCTGAGTTCTATAGACTTAAAAAAAGCTTTTTGGCAAATTCCTCTTTCGGACAGTAGTTGTGAGAAGACAGCCTTTACCGTGCCGGGACGAGGTTTGTTCGAATTCACAGTTTTACCCTTCGGCCTTAGTAACAGTCCACAAACCCTTCAAAGGTTAATGGATAATCTCCTGGGACCTCAGTTTCCTAACGTATTTGTATATTTGGACGATATCATCATAACTTCTAGTACCTTTTCCGAACATATTTTAACATTAACTAGAGTTTACGAAAGATTGCGAGATGCGGGTTTGATAGTTAATATCGATAAGTGCGAGTTTTGTAAACCTTCTTTAGCGTACTTAGGGTTTCTAGTAGACAAGGATGGATTACGCACGGATCCTTCTAAGGTAGAGGCAATTGTGTCATTTCCTACGCCAAAAACGGTCACCGAGATTAAACGTTTCCTTGGCATGGCTAGTTGGTACCGTCGGTTTATTCAAAATTTCTCAACAGTTGTTTCTCCAATCTTAAGCCTTGTGAAAGGGAAAATTAAAAGCCAACGCGTTAAATGGAATAATGACGCCGAGCGATCCTTCCAACAGCTTAAAAGACTACTAGTTACCGCGCCTATATTGTCAAGTCCCGACTTCACGCGACCTTTCATTATTCAATGTGATGCGAGCGACGTAGGTTTGGGAGCAGTTTTACTCCAAGGCGAAGGCGAAGATGAACGCGTCATCGCTTATGCAAGCCGCACTTTAACAAACCCTGAAAGGAACTATTCGACAACTGAGAAAGAGTGTCTAGCTTGTCTTTTTGGGATTGAGAAATATCGACCTTATGTAGAGCTCACGCGATTTAAAATAATCACTGATCATTATGCACTCCTTTGGTTACACAAACTACAATCGCCCAGTGGTAGGTTAGCGAGATGGACAGCCCGTATGGCACAGTATAGCTTTGATATAGAACACCGTAAAGGGAAATTTAATGTAGTTCCCGATACTTTGTCGCGTGCCCCGACTTCAGTAACACAGATTAGTTCCATGTCCTTTACAGCTCCTGACCATTGCCCATGGTATAAGCGCATGATTGAACGCGTACAATCGTTTCCCGAACAGTACCCTTCCTGGAGAGTTGAGCAGGATGTGCTTCATAAGTTCATTCCCAACAAGCACGACATTATTTCAAATTTAATTGAATGGAAAATCGTGATCCCTAAATCTAAGCGTAAGGAGTTACTTCAGCAGTATCATGACGAACCAACTTCGGGTCATTTAGGGTCGTTTAAGACGTATCAAAAATTGGCCGAAGTTTATTACTGGCCTCAGATGAAATCGGACATAGCTAATTATGTTCGGTCATGTAATATTTGTCAAGCTAGTAAAGCTTCTTCACAACTTCGTCCTGGTTTCATGGGTCGCCAGAAGCGTGTGAAGTACCCTTTTCAGCTTATTTCCATTGACCTCGTGGGACCTTTCCCTCGGTCTACAAAAGGTTATACCTCTTTGCTAGTAGTCACCGATTGGTTTACAAAATTTACGCAAATTCATCCCTTAAGGAAAGCAACGGCTTCCGCCATCGTCAAATTTTTAGAAAACGATGTATTTTTGATGTTTGGCGTGCCCCAAATTATCATGTGTGACAATGGCCCTCAATTTGTAGGAGGACTTTTTCAAAAACTTATTGACCGCTATCGTGTTCAGAAAGTATGGTATAACGCCGCTTACCACCCTCAAGTGAATCCCGTAGAGCGTACTAATAGGGTTATTACTACCGCGATACGTTGCTACGTCAAAGAAAATCATAGACATTGGGATACGGAGATTTATAAAATAGCGCATGCGATTCGCAACGCAGTACACGAAGTTACTGGTTATACTCCGTCATTTTTGAATTTTGGTCGTACCATTCCGGTTCAAGGCGATTATTATGGTAAACTACAAGAGTTAGGAGTAGATGATATATCGTTGGATACCCGCGAACGGCTCGCGAATGACGTTAATCAGCTCTCGCCCCTTTACAAGGATGTAGTTTTTCGCCTCAACCAGGCTTATGAACGGAATAAACGCCAGTACAATTTAAGGAAACGGTCGTTACGATTCAAAAAAGGCGATATGGTTTGGAAACGCAACCCAGTGCTCTCCGACGCGGCCAAGGGTTTTGCAAAAAAGTTAGCTCCAAAATACATTCAAGCCAAAGTAGCTGAAGTGACAGGTTCGGTCACTTATCGTTTAGTAGATCTGAACGGTCGAAATTTGGGTGTTTGGCACATCAAAGATCTTAAGCAAAGTCATCGCGAAGTCAATGAGGAGTAATCCGTCGTGACGCATGTAATTATATGTCTACCATCGTGATTTAGGCATAAACTGATTTGACAACATTTAAGTTGCGGAAGAGTCGCTTCCCCAACTTACAATTATCTTACTTGACCATTAGCATTAGTTTAGTTAGGTTAGTTAGGAATCTATAGTTTATAGGCAGTTTTCTTGGGTTCTCCTTCTAGTTGGTTCCTCATGTGGTATTTGAATGGTTTTGACCCTAGAGGTAATCACTCGATTGGTTACTTACTTACCTTGAGTCGTTGCATAGAACCTCTCAGTAACTGTGTCCTATGTGAGGCAGTTCTTATTAGTAGTTTTTTTTATTGCGTATTTTTGTTCTGTGTCCGATGTGGTGCAGACGTGTTATATTAATCAAGTATATATTTTTTTTCTTGGCCTGAGCCCCATTTAGGTGACGAGCTCTGCCTAGAACCCCTTGGCGCTTGCGCTAAAAGCCGTGCGAAGACTATGCATCTTAGGTTAGTTCCTTCCGTAGGGATTTAGTAAGCGTTTTGCTTATGTGTAGGAACATATATGATAGAGTCCCATTTATGGAGTCTCTTTTGAGTAAGTAGCTCAATCTGTGGCAATCAATACCCATCTAGGATCCTACAGAAACATTATGTTTTAATTTAGGTTATAGGGTTAGATAGAATTAGGTGTAGATAGTTTAGTTAAGGGTAAGGTAGTAATGGGTTTCACCTTTTGGAGTCCTTGACTGGGTTTTGTTTTTTTGCTTGGGTGGTTGGTTGGGCAAGCAGGGTGGCCACTTTGGGAATTTACCTCGTCGTTCCAGGCGGTGGATCTTCATATTTTTTCCCCCCCTGTCAGTATCTCCAGGATACTCTTTAATGGTGAGACCGTGAACCCGGCTTGTAAATAGGTCCCGTTTTGGGAATGTTAAATGTCTACTGGGTTATTGTGATGTCACGATGGGGACATTTGGGGTGGGTGTTTCGGATTTGGGTGATGTTTGGATGCTGGGGAGAGCTGCTGTGGATTCGTGGATGTGGGTGAGGGAGTTACATTGGGCTAGTCACCGGCGCGCCTTTGTCATCTAGCGCGAAGACTGGTCTGGTGCCCGAGCTTGTGTCTGCGATCTCGTGGTTGCTTCCTCCGGTTTCCAGCACCATTCTCTAAATTTGGGGCGGAGGTTTTAGGGGTTTAGTCCCGGGAATTTTCCCGAATCTTGGAATATTTATTAGGGTATTCCCTTGGTTTTTTCATTTAAATCATTCCTGTGTGTAGTACACTGTACGGCCTTTCAAGGTACTTTCAATGCCTGTCCCAAGGAGAGGGGGAGTGTAACGCCCCGTTTTACAAGAGCGTTTAATAATTATTAACTACTTTTGGACCACGATATATGCCAATTGAGGCAGGTATAAACTACCATTATCTCGTTGGAGCGTGTGGTTGGCGATAACAGCGCTTGTTTTCTGGCTCGAACGCGTCGATCCTAGCGAGGGCTTTCCTGTTTCGATTTTGCTAGCAGACAAAGCGGTCAGATTTTGCTTTAATTGACAGCGCCGCAAGGGATGATGCTAGTCAAAGAAGTCTGCACAGATATAACTAATGAAAGATCACTTTAGTGATAATCCGCGAACCGCCGTTCTCCAGCTTTAGGTGAGATTTCTTCTGGCTTATTTTTTTCCTTTACTAACTTCCGTATATTGGCGTTTAGGCGGAAAAGAAGGGCAAGCAAAGTGCCACCAAAGGATAGACTAGGGGCTATAAGCACTCGCAGAGCGTAAATCGCGGCACCTGCGGCGCAATTTCTTTTAACAAATTGGGGTCCCGATAATGTCTTCGAATTAACTGGCGTCGAGGTCCGACTTATGAGACGTGCAGAGGTCAATCATTATCTACAAGGATTCTTCCATCACGATATTGCGGCGCTCTACACCCTCAAGATGCGACCTGCTTGTGTATTATGTAAGTACAACCTAATTCAGCGTTTTTTTATCGTACTGGCGGATTGCCGCATAAAGAAAATAACAGCTAACTTAAGGCCTTAGGTGTTTACAACTGTTACGTACGCGATCATATTTCTTTTTAAAATTGCAATTGACGCTTATTGCGTGAATCCTAATTAACCTCAATTGCTGAATTTGTATGTACTCCTTATTAGTGCAGACGCAAATGCCAGAGTAGCGTTCCGCACAATTGTGATTTTAGTGTAATTAATTCCTTGGCACTTATCATAAATTGGTTACTTTGCCTATGAAATTATTTAGTCAATAATCTAGTATAGTTGTTTGACAATTATCAGCCCTTAGGCTACAGTGGTATTGCACTTGTTGCTAGTAAATATTTAATTGAGTAAATGTCCCCATGCTAACAATTTGTTTTATTGATATATTTTTCTATCACGTTCCCGTCTGCACGTTTGAAATGTCAACAGCATAAGCGCCAAAGGTAGGTGGTGGGTTTACTAGCTGCATTCGTATCGGTTGTGAAGACAACCAGGCGCCCTAATTTTTTTGAATGTTGGAAGTAGTTTTTGTGAAAGCCGAAAGGATCTGAACCTAATCCTTGCTCACGCCACAAATCTATCGAGGATATCTGAGCTAGTCCCGGCCGTGTGCGCCCTTATTCAAAGGGGTGGCACACCTAGTACATAATTTGACAAGTCCATTTTACGGCAGAACTAGTTTTGGAGGCGAGGTCAATAAAGAAGACGAGTCAATAATAGTTATTAAGGTATTAAGGGCAGAATTAATAGATTATAGTACTAGGAAAGGTTTAAAGCGCGATGCAAAGAGCAGCAAATATCTCGTTGGCTATAATCGTGATTCTGCACGTGGTACATACAACATTTTATTTCATTTTGGTTTTCAAAAAAGACACAATTGAAGGATTTGGTATTTTGGTGACAGACTACTGCGTCATCGATGTACTGGCACTGTGAATTTTGTATGTACTATGGTTTCCATGTAGATTGCTGGTGTTGCTATACTACGAGTACATTGTTGGTGTTTGTTATACTGCTTAGCATTGTTATAGGGTGTCGAGCCATAACAGCCACATTACTCCCGCTGTCGAAGGCCAATAAATAAGATTATAATTCTAAAATGAAATAAAGTCAGACTATGTACTAGTCGTATATAAAGCTGTTCGACTGCTAAAATCGATAAAAAATCGAGTTTATAAGTTTGAGGTCTATTGTGTAACAGAAAGAAGTTTGACATTAAATTGCTTTGGTGGAACTTGCCAAGCAGCGCAGAGTTACCAAATGTTTTTACTGCTGCGTAAACGAGTTTTTAATAATTTCAGTTTAGAAAATAAACTTTTACAAGATATCTGCTTGAGTAGGATAGTGAGAAGAAACTTGTATAGATTAGACGTAGATGCCTAATTCGCTCAATTGCTGAAATGAAATACTCAGTCCGGGAACTGCTTAAAATCTAAATTCGCTCAATTGTCGAATTCATTTGCTCATTTGCTGTATTGTCTAAATTTATTTTGGAAATTGGGCGAATTCGGCATCTGAGTCTAGCACACACATTGAATACAATACAATATAAATTATTATACTTGCATAAAACTACAAATAGACAAGGTCTACTATGGGCGGAAACCGGATCTTCCGAGAGAATTTCATTTTCAATGTCAATATCAAAATTTTCTTCACTTTCTTGTCCTTGTTCATTTGATCATAATCTTAAGCTTTAGATGTCTCATAAACGTTTTCAAAATTTTTTTTTGATAACTGCAGCCTCAGTTTGGAAAAAGTTAGTAACTTTTCCTTCAATTTTTTTCTTTGTAGAGGGCTGGAATAACTTCACAAATTCTGTTGAAGGAGTTTATTGTCATACTTTAGCTAATTTCAGAAAATCTAAGAGGATCGAAGCATTCTAAATCACCATAAAATAATCCACAAATCTGCTCTCTATGCTGACGATAATTTGGTCCATCACGACAGTACTAATGTGGTCAAACGAAAGTGATCTTCAATTTGATAATTTATATTTTTGAAAGAACAAACTATTATAAGAATAGTTTCAGGTCCCAGGGCCCAACGACTCAGGGCCTACCGGGAAATGCCCGGTAGCCCGGCGGGCCAGCACGCGCCTGAAGTTACGGCAAACTTCAATTTGGTCATGGCATGCTGCGAATGAGTTTTTTTTTTAAACACTATATAATCTTCGAGCAGTGTACCATCTTTATGAATATTTAAATCATCATTCACATCCTTGTTTTCTAATTCTGAAGATTCAACGGTAGGCTATCTGCAAAAAACTGCGGTTAAACAAGACTCGGTATCCTCTTCGGTATTTTTGTTCATTGTAAATATAGACAATGAATGTCGTCCCAGTACGTACCACCGAATTCTGTACTTGATTTGAAGTGCATTCGAGTGATCATTGGTGACACCCATACCTCGAATGCAGGAAAAAGAGTTTTCCACTACATCCTGATTGATTTTGTATGTTATTAAATAATTAATAATAATAATAATAATAATCTCTTTATTTAGCACCTATATAATATGTACATATAAATTAGACGCCTAAAAAAAAGAGAGGGCCATTTCACGGCAAACAAAAAAAAACTATGAGTATTTCGTATAATTTAAAATTGATGTTATACTTATCGCGGAGGTAAAAAGGAGCGGTTGCTTAAAATAATACTTTTTTGAAAAGGTAAAGGAGACTTGTGTTCTCCAACAACCATTTTATTTATTAACTATTTTTGTTTAATAACCCGTTCGCAAATGACGCTTTCCTGCATCCCGGGCAGTTAGTAATAACGGAGGATGTTACGGCTTGCTCCCAAGCTGACGTCATGCGCGGAACTGACCAAAATTGGACCGCTACGTAGCACACCATATAATCCTAACACCACGGTTCTTAATAACAAAACACTGTCTTTCATATTTGAATAGGAAATGAACCAAGTTCAATTACATTACATTTAAAACTAAATCTAACAACTATGATAATTATTTACAATGTTTTAATTTTATAATAATTGTTCTTTGAATTTTCGATTTTCTACTATGTTATAGCGCCGCTTAGTTTATTGTAAATTCACTTCTCTGTTCAATCCGCCACTACACTGATTATTTATTAGTTTACCAATTGTTTTACATCCGCCTGCTTGAATTTCCTATTTATTCGGAATCTGTTTGCTTTTCATCAAATTTTCCATCTTGATGCTGCATGTAAATTGCCTGGCTTTGTGCTCTATGGCACATTTCTTTCGTTAATCTTTTCTCTTACCTCTTATATTTTTAAAATGCTCATCATAATTCCATTTTCCAATTTACTTTAATTTCTACGGATCATTTGACTTTACATATTTTGAATCTTTCTGTGCCAGTTTTACTTAATATGAGTTCGGCTTCTATTAACTAACTAACTAACTATAATTTTTATTGAGCATTTTTACAGTGGATCTACATGCATACAAGCAATTCCACTGCCCAAACCTTTTATATTTTGCTAAATTTACATTACTGACTCCAAACCTTTGAAAATCGAGTTCCATTCCCTTCTAGCTTATTCAAATAATTCGAATGTTAATGGCTAAATTTTCCAATGTAATTTCAAACTGACAAACTATGTGAATTTACACAGTTGTGCGAATCATCCCAACTCTGTGCTTTTGTGATTTAATCTTTAATTAGTCTGCATTGCCACCAGAGCTGAGTGGAGGGCTAAATACCATTACAGTATATGCTCCATCTATGTGAAACTCTGCGTTAGTAACAAACGGTCACACTGTCAGCAGCTGCATTACGAATCCCCACTCTTTCGTTGTCTAACAAATTACCTGAATCAACCAAAAACGTTTAGAGAGTTAAAAAAACATACGAAAATTGAAAATTCTTATTTTTTTTTATTAAAATAAGTATTACATTCCCTAGATGATTATTTTAGACGCAACTTTTACAACATTTTTCTAACATTTTAATTTTCAAAACAATAACTTTGTTATACCTTGTTACAGATAAGGGAATTCTTATATTGTGTCAATTAACATCATTTTTATCTGCATGTCACTTTGTAGGTATATACAGGGTGACAATAAAGCTCTAGGACTTCTTAAAATAAAATTATATACTGAATTGCAAACCTTCTAATTTTAAAAATAATCAACAAATTATAACTCAACGGTTCACAAAATAGTATAACTACTCATTATCAGAATATCCGCGTTTAGCTTTGATACACAACTATAAATTTTTCGTGAAATGGTCGGTTATGTTCCGGCACTCCTTACAGTAATTGTATTCCACTCTACGTAATGGGGCCTTTAGAGAATCCAAATTTTGGTGAGGTTTCGTACAAACTTGGGACTCGAAGATGGACCATACCAAAGATAATATATACATAGATCTCTAAACTCAATGGGCGTGAAGTTACGCTGAAAGTACTTTTGTACGCGCGTGACAGATGGCGTAAGTCATTGCTTTACTTTAGAAATGTGGCTGACCAAACATTGGTTGAAGATTTTGGTGTATTTTGTGTGGTGTTTGATAATAATTTATTAATTAAGTATTAATTAATACCACTTTAAACAATACCACTAAGTCGATTATATTTTACTACAAGTTATGCATTGTTGACTTACTCATTAAAAATTATATGAAAAACGACATGTGGCTACTTCATATTTCTAACACAACAGTTAACTCGCTTACTACCAATAATGTCGATAAAATTAGTTTATTTAGATGCAAATGAACGGCAGTGTATATAAAAATTCAAGCATGCTAAAAGAAACAAATAAATGTCAAGTAAAACCTTTATTTTCCAAAAACCGTATAAAATATAAGTAACATATGTACGAAGACAATAATAAGAATAAAAATACGTAATTCAACACAAGCACACTTTTATAAAACAATACATCGCAAGTATATTGTACACAATAAAACAAGTGTGATGTGAAAAATACTGTAAATAACGTGTTTGGAGAGCTAAAATAGTAGCAATTGAAATACGTTACTCAACACAAGTACTTTTCCATCAAACAATCGCATATATCTTACGAATTATATAAAAATAGATTTACGTTAATCTATATACACAATAAAAAAGGGTGACAAGTAAGATAAAAACTTTATTTTCAAAACAGTTTGTATGTAAGTAGCGTATTTAGGCAGATAAAATATTAGAAATGAAAACACTCCATTCGACACAGTCAAACAAGTATAACGTCGAAAATACTATAAATAACGTATTAATAAGAAATTAAAATACTAATTTAACATAAGTAGTACGTAGTACGCCTTTATCAAACAGTTTATAGGAAAATTTAAATCTGTATAAAAATTGAATCACATTAAATTACACACAGCAAAAGAAGTGTGACATATACTCCTAATATAAAAATGAGATTGATTTTAAAAATAACGTATAAATATTTAACATACATTAAACACAAATAGAAACACTTTTTCGGCCCGTTTTCATGTTCGCACATAAAACCTAACTGTGATTTAGTTTTCTAATTTTATGGTGAATTTTTTGGGAACGGGATGTTCGTTTAATAATTGCTGCTTTCCGTGATGTTTGTTTCTGTAACCGCACTAGTAATGTATACCTAATTATGAATTCCCGATGTTTCATGCATGGTTGTTAAGTTTCAAGAAATGAAGGAATACATTTTTTTACAACGGCAATTGACATATTAAATAATGTAGAAAGTACAGCTTTTCTACTCTTTATTTCATTGTAAAATTGGGAAAAAAACTTTAAAACCAAATTAACTACGAATAAGACTCCTGTTCAGCCCAAAATAATACAACACTCCCCAAAATGTCTCCTTTGTAAATTTCTTGGTTTATGCAAAGTCCTCTAACAATTTCACACTATTTGAGACTATCCGAAAATAAGCTTATAAATATAGCACAACTTTCCGACTTGATTTACTAATTACAGCAATGCAAATATCAAATAATTACAAAACAGTAACACTTCACTAGGCCATCTTGATTTCAGATACAAAGTACAAGTTGGTTTGACAGCTTTGTTGTGTGCAAAAATGAATTAGAAAAAGTTCAGGAACCTTATTGTCACTCTGAACATTCGAAATGAAGAGAGATTTAAAACACATATACGGAATTGCATAGGCAAAGCTTACTGCGCCTTAAAACTTATTTACGCCAACAGATATGTATTAAACAAAAATCTTAAAGTAATGTTATGTAATTCCTTAGTACTCTCTCAATTTAATTATGCTGATACCTTGTACGCTCACTGCATTGATGCAGAAGATTGTAGGAGGATACAGCTTGTTCAAAATAATTGTTTAAGATTGATTTACGAGATAAAGAAATACGAAAGAATAACATACAAATTAAAAGAAACTAACTGGCTTAATATGACAAAACGTAGAGAAATTCATTATTCTGTTTTGTATTACAAAATACTTATCACCAAGGTTCCACCATATCTCAGTCGCAAAATAACTTACCGAACAGATATTCATAATCTTAATCTTAGATATAGAGGGATCATATCTATGCCCAATCATAGTACGTCAATGTTTCAGAGGAGTTTTTCATAAAACATTTGCAAATTTTTTAACAAATTACCCTCAAAATTTAAGGAATTATCGGTAGGTAAATTTAAAAGAGATTTTAAGGAATGGTTGACGGAGCGAGATGTCTAGGTGGGCTACTATACTCTGGATGTGTGTACATGTATGTACATATGTAACATTTTAATTTACTGCGGAATATGTAATATGTATAGTATAATATATTTTGTTATAAGGGGGTATAGATCAAACATACTTTTTTGTGACCGCAATCAAAGAGTTAACAATTGTATTGTGTCCTTTTTTTATTATAATTTTGTTGTTGTTATCTTTGGATCAAATCTGGGGAAGTGGGAGAACAGTAACGTCGACCGTTACTGAACTTTCTCCAATTATCCGATTTTTTGTTTTTTTTTCATTTTGTAATCTGGATACATTCTTAAGTTGGATAATAAATTTCTTTATTATTATTATTATTATTATTATTAATAACCCATCACACAAAGGTTTTTCATCTGTGTGAGATTCCAAGTGCATAACTAAGCTATATTTTTGAGAAGCTTTATATTCACAAACAGAACAACAATATACCGGGTGACTATAAATGATTGAGATTTTTTTCTTAGGTTGGCACTGTTTATGTTGGTGACACTGAGAGTCTATGTCAAATTCCAGGTTAGCAGGTTAGGTTCTGCGTCAGTTTTGACACAGAATGACGCAAAACCTAACCTGCGAACATTGAATTTGACATAAACTTACAGTGCCACCAACATAAACAGTGCCAACCTAAGAAAAAAAATCTCAATCATTTATAGTCACCCGGTATCTTTTCGCATATGAGATTTCACATGTGTAACTAACTAGCATTTGTATGCTGTTGTATGTTTATAAACAGAACAACATTGAGATTTTTCGCCAGTATGAGCTTTCACATGTGTAACTAGACTATGCTTGTGAGCAGTTTTATAATTACGCACCGGACAAAAATATTGTTTTTTTGCCTGTATGAGTTCTCACATGAGTAACTAAACTACGTTTTTGGTCAGTTTTATAATCACAAACTGAACAGGCATAAGGTTTTTCGCCTGTATGAGTTTTCACATGCTGAATTAAATCAGGTTTCCGGGCAGCTTTATAATCACACACAGAACAAGCATAGGGTTTTTCGCCTGTATGAGTTTTCACATGCTGAATTAAATCACGTTTCCGGGCAGCTTTATAATCACACACAGAACAAGCATAAGGTTTTTCCCCTGTATGAGTTTTCACATGCTGAATTAAATCAGGTTTCCGGGCAGTTTTATAATTACACACAGAACAAGCATAGGGTTTTTCGCCTGTATGAGTTTTCACATGCTGAATTAAATCAGGTTTCCGGGCAGTTTTATAATTACACACAGAACAAGCATAGGGTTTTTCGCCTGTATGAATTCTCACATGCAGAATTAAATCAGATTTCCGGACAGCTTTATAATCACACACAGAACAAGCATAGGGTTTTTCGCCTGTATGAGTTCTCACATGAATAACTAAATCATGTTTCTGGACAGTTTTATAATCACACACAGAACAAGCATAGGGTTTTTCGCCTGTATGAGTTTTCACATGCTGAAATAAATCAGGTTTCCGGGTAGCTTTATAATCACACACAGAACAAGCATAAGGTTTCTCCCCTGTATGAGTTTTCACATGCTGAATTAAATCAGGTTTCCGGGCAGTTTTATAATCACACACAGAACAAGCATAGGGTTTTTCGCCTGTATGAGTTCTCACATGAATAACTAAATCATGTTTCTGGACAGTTTTATAATCACACACAGAACAAGAAAAAGGTTTCTCGCCTGTATGTGTTCTCACATGCCTAACTAAATTAGGTTTGTCGCCAGTTTTATAATCACAAACGGAACAAGAATAGGGTTTTTCACCTGTATGAGTTCTCACATGAGTAACTAAATTAGGTTTCTGGGCAGTTTTATAATCACACACAGAACAAGAATAAGGTTTCTCGCCTGTATGTGTTCTCACATGAGTAACTAAACTACGTTTTTCGCCAGTTTTATAATCACAAACGGAACAAGAATAGGGTTTTTCACCTGTATGAGTCCTCACATGAGTAACTAAATCAGGTTTCTGGGCAGTTTTATAATCACACACAGAACAAGAATAAGGTTTCTCGCCTGTATGTGTTCTCACATGAGTAACTAAACTACGTTTTTGGACAGTTTTATAATCACAAACTGAACAAGAATAAGATTTTTCGCCTGTATGAGTTTTCACATGAATAACTAGACTATGTTTTTGGACAGTTTTATAATCACAGACAGAACAAGCATAAGGTTTTTCCCCTGTATGAGTTTTCACATGCTGAATTAAATCAGGTTTCCGGGCAGTTTTATAATCACACACAGAACAAGCATAAGGTTTTTCCCCTGTATGAGTTTTCACATGCTGAATTAAATCAGGTTTCCGAGCAGTTTTATAATCACACACAGAACAATCATAGGGTTTTTCGCCTGTATGAGTTCTCACATGAATAACTAGATCATGTTTCTGGGCAGTTTTATAATTACACACAAAACAAGAATAAGGTTTCTCGCCTGTATGTGTTCTCACATGCCTAACTAAATTAGGTTTCTGGTCAGTTTTATAATCACAAACTGAACAAAAATAAGGTTTCTCATTTGAATGAGTTCTCACATGCCTAACTAAATTAGGTTTCTGGACAGTTGTATAATCACAAACAGAACAAGAATAGGGTTTTTCGCCTATATGAGTTCTCACATGAGTAACTAAATCAGATTTCCGGGCAGTTTTATAATCACACACAGAACAAGCATAAGGTTTTTCCCCTGTATGAGTTTTCACATGCTGAATTAAATCAGGTTTCCGAGCAGTTTTATAATCACACACAGAACAATCATAGGGTTTTTCGCCTGTATGAGTTCTCACATGAATAACTAGATCATGTTTCTGGGCAGTTTTATAATTACACACAAAACAAGAATAAGGTTTCTCGCCTGTATGTGTTCTCACATGCCTAACTAAATTAGGTTTCTGGTCAGTTTTATAATCACAAACTGAACAAAAATAAGGTTTCTCATTTGAATGAGTTCTCACATGCCTAACTAAATTAGGTTTCTGGACAGTTGTATAATCACAAACAGAACAAGAATAGGGTTTTTCGTCTATATGAGTTCTCACATGAGTAACTAAATCAGATTTCCGGGCAGTTTTATAATCACACACAGAACAAGAATAAGGTTTCTCGCCTGTATGCGTTCTCACATGCCTAACTAAACTATGTTTCTGGGCAGTTTTATAATCGCAAACTGAACAAGAATAGGGTTTCTCGCCTGTATGAGTTCTCACATGAGTAACTAAATCAGATTTCTGGGCAGTTTTATAATCACACACAAAACAAGAATAAGGTTTCTCGCCTGTATGTGTTCTGACATGCCTAGCTAAATTATGTTTTTGGACAGTTTTATAATCGCAAACTGAACAAGAATAGGGTTTTTCGCCTATATGAGTTCTCACATGAGTAACTAAATCAGATTTCCAGGCAGTTTTATAATCACACACAGAACAAGAATAAGGTTTCTCGCCTGTATGTGTTCTCACATGCCTAACTAAACTATGTTTTTGGTCAGTTTTATAATCACAAACAGAACAAGAATAGGGTTTTTCGCCTGTATGAGTTTTCACATGAGTAACTAGATTACGTTTCCGGGCAGTTTTATAATCACACACAAAACAAGAATAAGGTTTTTCGCCTGTATGAATTCTTACATGAGTAACTAAATCAAGTTTCCAGGAAGTTTTATAATCACACACAGAACAAGAATAGGGTTTTTCGCCTGTATGACTTTTCACATGAGTAACCAGACTACGTTTCCAGGCAGTTGTATAATCACACACAATACAAGAATAAGGTTTTTCCCCTGTATGAATTCTCACATGAGTAACTAAATCAAGTTTCCGGGCAGTTTTATAATCACAAACAGAACAGGAGTAGGGTTTCTTGCCTGTATGTGTTCTCACATGCCTAACTAAATAAGGTTTCTGGGCAGCTTTATAATCACACACCGAACAAGAATAGGGTTTTTCGTGTGTATGAGTTTTCATATGTCTAGCTAAAATATATTTCTCTGCTGCTTTATATTCACAAACAAAACAAGAGAATGGTTTTTTACCTGTAGTAGGCTTCATAACCAAACCCTGTTTTTGTGCTGTTGAATTTTGAGCTACATAACTTTGGTCTTGAATTTCAAACTCGCATTGAATATCAATTTCCGAATGAGCACTGATGTGATTACTGCTTCTAATGGTTTCTTGTTTAATAAAAAATTTGTTGATGTGTGTGATCTAATCCTCTTAATTGATGCAGTGAAGTTGTTGTTGCACTATTATAAATTATTAACTACTGTTTCTTGATTGGTGGTCATCATGGCTAGTTTAAAGATTGGCTTGGAAGTAATACTTTTTCGCTCAACATATGATTACAGGAACATTTGAGACGCCACACCTGGAACAAGTATGTATTATTGCAACTAATTAACATATTAGAAAATTATAATCACATTTATATAGGTAGTGTGCTATAAATAACGCCGCAGTTACTTTAAAACTAATATTTTAAACAAAACCATAGCATTAAATACAATCACTAGCAGAGAAGGAATTAGGTCATAGTGCACGTGATGTACACCACGCACACAAGCTTTTAGGGGCGCAAAATAATATTTTATTCGCAAACGTCCTAAGTGACAACTTATGTGTCTTTATTGACAAGGTAAAAGTGTCACTTTATCTGATTAAGCAGATAAAATAGCAACTTTTGCGTACTTTATGTGCCTAATTACATAAATTCGTTGCTCTCTTTCTTTCTTTCTATGTTTTTTCGCTATCTCCTCCGAAGATACTGGACCGATTAAATTGTATGATGGCTTAAAATTTTGCTAATTTTTAGACTTAGATCGTAGGCCGGTTTTTATTTTCAAAAAGAGTACGAAAAAGTTTTAATTTAATTAAATCCTTTAAGCAGCGGAACGGAGCATCTGTCGCCGTGGGTTATGGTGTGACAGCTGCTGTGGCCGTGTGCTATTAGCTCGGGTGATTTTAGTATGTTCATATATCATTATAGTAGCGCGTTATTTAAACAACGGAGGTTGGCGCAGGGGTAGAGTGCTCGCCTGTCACGCGGGTGGCCCGGGTTCGATTCCCGACCGATGCATCCTTTTTTTAAAAATTTATATTAAAGAAATTTATCTGAATACGTTTGCGGATAAAATAGTATACGTTATTCGGAGTAAATGTGACTTTATGTGGCTTAGCTGAATTATTTGCCTCACTGACGTTCGGCTAAATAAACTTCAGCTTCGCCACAAAAAGTATCACTTTTACTCCTAATAACATAATCTGCTATTTTTGACTTTTTCAGTTCAAAATTACATAATGAATGTGTTTAGAGCAAATGTATATATATTTTTTAGGGGCACCGAAACCAAGCGACTTGAATGTTTTATATTTATAAAAGAAATATTGTTAATTTCAAGAAATACTGTATATCGCTATAATGATATAGAGGGTGTCCCATAACTTTCCATCACTTTTATTTTGTTTGTATGTTATGAACAAAGTATAAGCATGCCGAGTACCAGGTACCTTAGACACCAACTGCTGTGGTCATATGGTCAAATTCCTACATAGAATTTTGTCGAGATTAAGGAGTTCCAACCATGGGCGTAACTAGCGGGGGAAGGGGGGTCAGACCCTCCCCAGAGTGCCGTTTGGCCCACCCCAGAAAATAGAAGCTGAATAAATTTTAAAATCTGCTTTTGTATTAACTCATTCAAACCTAGCGGGTTGTTAACAACCGATACTGATTTTCAAATTTTCGGGTTTTATTATTTGTTTTGACTTCAAATAAACGTTATAGTAAAGGTAAATACCATATGTTACACGGATGGTTCTAATTAAAGATAATATTGAAAGTAAAACATCATTGGTGTAAATATACAATTTAGTTTTGCTAATCTTTTGATAAGATTTTTTTCGTCTGAATATTATTTTTGTAGTTAATTATGAAGCATTTCTTTCAGTTGCTCTTCAGTTTTTTATAAATAGAGGGTCAATTTACAATCTGTACTGTTAAAAGCTTTGGGGGATATATTGTGCTGATATAGATGGTTTTTTTGTTTTTTAAATTAATTAATTAAATGTTGATTAGAATCACCATGCAAAATTTTGTTTGTACTATAAGATTTTAGGTAGATTAAAAGTGAGTTGTATTTACTTGACTTGTCAAAATAAATGGTTATATGCCCTTTATCATATTCTATTTACCTGCAAATATTGATAAATAAACACTAGCTCATATTGGTAAAGCAATCACTCCTCTCAGTTGGGTTCCAGGTTGAATGTGTAAGTTTACAAATTATTTGACTACGGATCTGTTTTCCGTCTTAGCTCTAATGCGCATAAGCAAATATTCGAAATTAGGTCAAATGCTACACCAAAATGGATCCCGCTGGCAAGTAGCGGTCAGTGGTTTAAAAACAAAGTGAAAATTTATCAAAGTTTCTACCGGTAATTATTTGAATTCTGGTGCTTTGGCGGCATTAATTGTCATTTGTTTTTCCAGCACTTGATTGTCGTTCCCGTCGAAGAGACGCGGGCAAATTTTCAATTGTTTTTCGTGGCGTCGTCTGGATTCTAACTTCGCCTAACCTCAAATTATGGACTCGGCCTAATTTGCAAGCTGCACTTGCTTTATCACCACGGAAAATGCTTAGATTGTCTTAAGTATTGACTCTTCTTACATACACATAAGTTTCACGTGCCTAACGTAGCTAGTTTTAGCCAAAAACGGTACCTGTTTGCTACCGATCTTGAATTGGGAACTCGTAGGAGACGCTGAAGCAATTCTTGGGCTGCTACGGGGCGGATCCTGCTGAAACTCCTGGGACACGTTCTTACTAGACTGCACTATGACTTCGTACCTTCCCCTCTGGGCTGTGTTGACACGCTTGCCTCCACGCAAAGATCGGAGCTTGGGTTGCATCGGCTGCTAGGTTATCGTAACTGGGCTTCGAAGAACTTTTTACTTTTTTTGTGGCGGAAATTGCTGCAAATACTACCACACCAGCTTGGGCATGCACTCAGTAAAACTGTATACTTTTTATGCTGATAACTATTTATTTATTATGTGAAAAATTCGTTTTAAGTAGAGCACATTTCAACACAATAATTCTTACAATTTATTCTTTTGTTCTCCTTGAAAATCCGTCATAAACAATTGCAAGTGGAATATTAATAGAAAACGGATATTGATTACTTTTAACACTAAATCTGCTTACAACTAAAACTATTTACAAAATTCGTATTATTAATATAATTGTTTACATTTATAACTAATTAACCGTGTCTTTGCGAAACTGCACGTTTTTATTAATTGCTTTTAATGGTTCAGACGCGTTACTGCACTGATTATTTAAATTAGAGTACTTCCTGCACCAAGGCTTCCTTCGAATTCACCTGTCTTCTTTTACACATGATTTTTGGCCCATCTCTTGTGTGCTTTTCTTCGCTTTTTACCCTGTCTTGCTGATTCTTACACTTTCCGTTATATGCCTTAATGCCTGCCTTCTTAGCTGCTCGTTGCAACGTTCATTAGTTTATCTAGCTTCTTATGCCTTTCTTTTAAAACCCTGACAAAATTTCACTGTCTAACTTTACTTCAATTCTACGCTTCATTTCATTGCCTTTGCAATCCTTTTTGTAATTAATAATCTCTTTTAGTTCGGCTATTACCTTTGCACAAACCTCTTATTTTAAATTGATCTTACAGTCAACTTAGATCCCTGTGAGAATTGAGCTTTGCTTATTGCGTTCTTTATTTAAATATTCTGCTATTACTGGCATCTCTTTACAAATACATTTGTCCTGTTAAATTCAAGTTAGCCTTGCAGTTATATAAAATACCTCACCCGGAGCTTTAGTGAAATGTCCATTAATTTGGCAATGCTATCAGAGTTGAGTTGTAGGGCCTAAGACGTGAATGAATTTTGATGTTAATACAAGTAATTACTAAATAAATAACCCCTGCACAATATTGTTTTATTTTAGTCAAATTTTGACTGTTTAAAATTTACTTCAGTTTCCACTGAGTTCGTTAATTATTAATTCAATAAACAGTATTATGCCCTCAAATTATAATTCGCTCATCTGCACATTAATTCTATAAAAGATGGCTAGGCAAAGCAATAAAACTCAAATCTCATAAGGGTGGGTTCCCTGGATTGCTAATATTATAATCAATGTGATATGCCACTGGGTTGTGAAAATTACTACAACGCGCAGACGCTACTTGCTCTGTCAAAATACTGCCCCAAATCAGTTTTAATATAATGCAGTTAGCGTTGTGAAAATTTATTTACAAAAGGGATCTCATGAGCAATTTATCAGGTAAGTATAAAGTTCTCGCGCCTTCAACGGCGTCACTTTGTCTTTTGTTTTAGGCGAAACCTCCACTTGCTTGTTATGGACGCCTAACCTCAAAATGGGATTTTTATATGCAAATACTGGATAAACGGCTTTCGATGGACGCTTAAACTGCCTGGATTCAGCTTCCTGAGGTCGTATTCTTGCTCTAATAACGATTTCCCGGCCTCTAACGCCCACAGTTTAATCAAAACTAACCTGCCTTTTTCTGCAGCATGCAGCAAAGGTGGCTGGCTCGGACAGCCTCTCCTGATGCGCTGCTCCGGTAGCACGACGGGCGGATATGCTGACCTCCAATTCTCCGGCTCAGGACCTCAATTATGCCCACAACTGATGATTGGGACTCTGCGCTCTTGCTGCCGATGTCGTCGAAAGGTGGTAGCACACGAAAATTATTTTATGACGTGGATTTTGCTACCCACACGTTCACTTAAGCACTGGTAAATTCTTAACACGCTGGTGTACTTTTTATGCTAAGCATGTAAAAACTTAATTTATTTGGAGACACAAAAATGCTTGTCATTCATATAATTTTATTCAATTGTTCTCTTCTTTTAACAGCATCTGGTCGGATTTGAACCGCCAATGTTTGGATTACTGGCCAGGGCCTTTGCCAACTGAGCTACCAGTCATCTTTGCAAATGTGACTACGGATTGACATTTATGTGCTAAATTTGGCAGTTACTTGAACTACCCCAACTCTGTGCTTTGTGACTTGCTTTTTATTATTTATTTATGCTGCAAGCAGAGTTAAGTAGAGGGCTCAATACTATATCAATATATAGGTATTGGCGATGGTAGGTTGGGACGCCTACCCCTTCCCAGCCAAAAATCCTAGTTACGCCAATGGTTCCAACCCTAGCAAAGGATCTTTTACATAATAACAAAAGTATTGCTGAGTGAACATTTTGCATAATTTTATATTGCCAGATTTATCTAGGTTGCCATGATTTATTTTAAACCAAAAGCAACATCAGATTTCTCTCTTATTTACGTAAATTATTGCAGTTTTTCTTATCTAATGCATATATAATCAGCCATGAAATTAAGAAGTACATAGTTTTTAGAGATTATTAATTTTATACAAACAGTAATAGATATTACTAGGGTTAGAACTCCTTAATCTCGATAAAATTCTATGTAGAAATTTGACCATACTACCACAACAAGCTGTGTCAGGTACCTGGTATGTACTCAGCATGCCTCGACTTGATGGAAAGTTGTGGGACACCCTCTATGTTTATTTATCTACAACTACTTGGATAAGGACTTATTACGTCACTCATTTGACACTATTTCCATTAGGTAATGAAGTCCATTACACCACTAGTGTTGTAAAGGATTCATTTGCCTACTAAAATATTTTTGAAAACAACAGATCTGACATTTCTGTTAATGCACTCTTCTCAATTTTGGGCAGTTGTAGATAAAATACATGTGTGATAATGCATCATTAATATACTTATGTGCTTACACACACGTATATTAATGATGCTCTTATCCCACTTGTATAGTAAATAACTATTAATTTATTTTGTCATGTTCTTTCTACATATTGTAGGACAGGGCTGTCCAACTTCAAGGGGCCCAAGGGCCACTGTACAAAATTTGAAGGTTATGAGGGCCGCATCATAAACTGTGTCGTATGCGACTTTGCGAGTTATTTGTAATAAGTATAAAACGTGCATAAGTACATACTAATTTTTATTTATTCAAGAAGCTTAGGTTACATTACAAAAAGCATTGAAACATAAAAGAGATATACAGGGTGTTCCCTGAGGTAACCGACAAACTTACACCATGTGCTCTAGAGGTGATTGTAAAAAAAAAAATCATATTCACTTATATGAAACAAAAAACAACATTATGTGGGTCTAGGACATTTTGCCGTAGCCGTTTCGCCGTCGACCATTTCGTTGTCAACTTGAAAGCTCCAAATGATTGTACTTCAATTTATTTGGACATTAATTTGCTTGCTTATAAACTATCATTTTTGTTAATTTACAGTAATATACTTGTACTCCGTTGCCGGAAGAAAATGCATAATAAGTTTAATAATTTCTATTGTACTTAAATAGCAAATATTTAATAGTATTTAAATTGTAAAGTAACAAATATACAGGGTGGTTCATTTTATTTCGGGAAACTTTAGGAATACATAGAACACCTCAAAATAAAGCGGAAAAAGTTAATCAACTTATATCGAGAAACATATAATAAGCGAGATGCAAGACATTGAAGTTGAGTTAAAAAAACATGGAAATTATTTCATAACTTTAAAATGACAAGAAATATTTTATTTAAATTTTGTACTTGATTCTAGCGAAACGTCTTCTGCTTCAAGTTACATAACACAGAAAGAAAACTATATCCAGTGGCGTAGATACTAGGGAATGGGGGCCCATTTTTAATAAAAACTATAATACACCACTGAGTAAAATTGACATTTTCGAAATCTACATCCATTGTAGCAAGTTTTTCTAGTTTGCACCGTTTTCTGGAAAATTTAACTTTTTGCAATCCATGTGTCACTTTTTCCTGGTAAAATAATCAAATTATGTCCGATTTATTTCCAGCAACTAGAATTTAATTTATCTATCAATTAATCAAGAAAAAGTAACACATGTATTGAAAAAAGTTAAATTTGCAAGAAAACAGTATATCATACAAGAATTTGCAAAACCACCTTTTAATGCATATAAGAAGTGATACTGGTAATTAGTGATGTGGGTCGGGTAAATACCCAGTGGGTAGGGTATTTACCTGGGTATTTACCCCTGCCTCGGGTAAATACCTAAAAACTGGGTATTTATCAAATTTGTAATATTTAGAAAGCTAGTTAACTTTTACTCACATAATAATATTATTTTAATAAATAAACTACATATAAATGTACTGGAATATTTTATGTAAAATAACAGCTTAAATGTAACATTGCATAAGTATTCACCCAGGTAAGTTTATCGTCTATCAGGGGGGGAAATTTTGTAGCTGCCGAAGTTTATAGAAATAAATGAGATGTAATAAATTTTGTCCGTCAGAATTTACAAAAAAATTGAGGGACTTTGTGATGACTCTGACTCCGGAGATAGGGATGATTTATGTTTGCACTGCATTATTTTCCGACTTGTTTCCATTTTTTGAAAATGAACGTAACATTAACTTGAAGTAATCCTTATATTTATTAACATTAGGTAATAATAATATATACTTATAGATATATTAAGAAACAATTTTAATAAGGCAAAGAAAATCCCAAAATTATATCGTGTGTTCCAAAAAAAACTCATTTAAGGTAGGTCTTGGAAAGAAAGATAGACAATCGGCAGTTCATTTGCATCAATGGGTATATCTAAAGTTACAGCAAACTTCAATTTGATCATGGCATGCTGCAAATGAGTTTTTTTTAGAACACACGATATAAATAACGTTGTATATCGATGGGACCATAATGATATGTAACAGTAATGAGATAACATTAACAAAAGCACAGAATACTTGAGTAAGAAAGAGATAACCATACAAAAAAGTTATTTTTGTAGGCATATTTAGTTGACATATCTCATAATTAAAATGAGCGTGAAGTCTACATAAATATTTGTTTATATGTTCATCTCTTTCTTAAGCCTTGCATTTTGTTTTTATTCATGATATCTCATTGTTACATGTTACATATAATTATGACCCCATCGGTACTCTAGGCTGTAAATGTTCTAAGCGCAGCTATTTTATTCTACATTTTTATAAAATTCGAATAGAACACCTTCACTTACCAATCAATTATACTGGTTAGATTAGCTTTACGATATTTGTAAATCAGGCTATAAATACCCACGTAAATACCCATTTTGGGTATTTACTAGGGATGTCGGCTTGTACCCGGGTACCCGGGTCGACCCGGGTAATAGTCAACCCTCGTTCATTTTCAGGACCCGGGTACCCGACTAGTAAATTATGTAATTTCTAGTAAGTCAGCCTTTTTCGGAGATGATAAAAACTTAAAAACAATAGGAATAAGCTCTAGAAAAACATAACCATAAACAGTAATAACCAGAATCACCCCATCCCATACCACATAATGTTTCTTGTTTCATATAATAAATCCCCTTCAGGGAAAAATTCAATCCGTCAATAGTAGTAACATAAACATCCTCTGTGTGATTTTGATGGGAGAGTAGGAACTATTTCAATTTAGTTCAGTTTAAAACTCGCGGCGTAAAGAATGTTCCGATGTACGCTAACATTTTTGTTATATATTTCGGGTACCCTCGGGTACCCGGGTACTGTTTTCGGGTACCCGGGTTTGATTTTAGACCGGGTACGACATCCCTAGTATTTACCCGGGTATTTACCCCTAAAAATAAATACCTGGGTAATTTACATCACTAACTGTAATACCCTTTAACGTCCTCCCAATGGGAAATAAATGTGAATTATATTTTAAAGCTATTAAGGATTTCGAACATGTATCATTTAAAACATGTAAAACTTTGAGCCCATGTTCTGCTTAGATATAGATAAGTGAAAAGAATGTTTTTTTTAAGTCGGAAATGTAAAATAGTCTACGGCGAAAAGGCAACGGCAAAGGCGAAATGTCCCATTCCGACATTATGTGGCATAGGATGGGGTGATTCTTGTTATTACTGAATGGTTATGTTTTTCTAGCGCTCATTCCTATTGTTTTTAAGTTTTTATCATCTTCTCTGAAAAAGGCTGACTTTCTGGAAATTACATAATTTACTAGTCGGGCACCCAGGTCCTGAAAATATACCCGGGTCGGTCTAGATACCCGTTGACATCCCTAGTAAATATAGCGTCGCATGGCACACTACGACTCGGGTAATATTTCTTCGGCTGAAGCTTGCAGACATGTTAAAAGGATTCTTGCTAAAATTTTTCCAGAGATATGCCCCGGTAGGAATTGCAGTTGTTAGAGTCCCCTTTACCCTTGTGGATTGTGGTTATGATAAAAGCTTTGAGTTCTTGGGGCACCGATTCTCTATTCTACATTTGGCATATGTAGTCGTATATTTTCTGATGCAAGTTTATTCCACCTGCTTTGTAGATTTCCGCAAGAATTTCATCGTTCCCTGGCATTTTACCTTTTCTCATAACAAAAATTGCCTTCTGCACGGCTTCTAATGTGGACAGATTGTAAACACCCACTGTCGGTTGTCTGTCTCTCAGGTAGGCTGGTAATAAATTCCATACCAGGTGCATTTTCTGTATTTAGTCCACAGACTTCTTTCAGTTTGTCGTAGAATAACGCAGTTTGATTTGTGTTAGTAAGATGCTGTAGCTCAAGGGCTCTGTCCGTCCACCACTGTTCTTTCAATGAACTTGACACGGTTTTAAGTTGCGCATGTAGTTGGTCTGCTTGTTGTTTGAGTAATACAGAGGACTTATGTACCTCTCTTCTCTGCAGCGCAGTTTGATATATCACTTTGTGATAAAACACAAAGGTTTTCTATGTCCTGCCTAAATTTGGTCTCTACATCTATCAATTCCAGTTTCTTTAGATCCATCTTCTTGGGTGTGATTTGAGAGCTACTTTTGTGGTTCCTAAGGGAAGGCCGTAACTTTGAGACCAATAGTGTATGATCCGTTCAGCATTATGTGCCTCTCTTTTAGCTTTAGTGATGCATACATCTGATATCTCTTGCGAACAATAATATAATCTACTAGTGAGTCACCCGAACTAGGCTTCGGTTCGCTAATTTAAGAGAAATTCATTAATACAAATTAAAAAAGAAGGATGCATCGGCCGGGAATCGAACCCAGGCCGCCCGCGTGGCAGGCGAGCACTCTACCCCAGGACCAACCTGAGTTGTTTGAATAATGCGCCCCTATAGTGATATATGAACATAGGTATTCACCCAAGCTAATAGCACACGGTGACAGCAGCTGTCACACCGTAGCCCACAGCGACAGGCAAAATTAAAACTTTTGTATTTTTTTTTTAATAAAAACCGGCCTACGATCTAAGTCTAAAGATTAGTAAACTTTTAAGCCATTGTACAACTTAATCGGTCCAGTATCGTCGAAGGAGCTAGCAAACAAACATAGGAAGAAAGAAAGAAATAAAGCAACGATTTTATGTTATAGGATTATATGCCATTGCTTGGACCTGGGATGCATCCAGGTCGTCTTTTACTTGTTTTTTTGTCTAAACCAGGTGTTTGTGATACATAGACCTATCTCGTACTTGCCTATTGTGTCTGGCCAGGCAACTGAATTACAGCTAACACGGGCATTAAAATCACCCAAGAGTACTTTGTGGTATTTTATACAGTGTTCTGTCAAGATCCTTGTAGAAATGGTTTTTAACTTCATCTAAGTTATCCATTGAAGATGCGTAAGCTCCAACTAATGTCATATAATTTTTGTCAGTTAGTTGCAGTCGGAGCATGATTAGTCGATCAGAAATTTCTGTGGATATGTTTGTCAGTTTCGTAGCTATGCTCTTTTTAATAGCAAAACAGACCCCATTTTGCCTTTTTTGTGTGTCTGGGCGATCTTTCCAGTAAAATATGTAACCCCGTTTGTGTTCTGTAAGTTGTCCTTGGGGACTGGACACAACGCCCACCGACGCCTGTTATAGGAGAGAGCTATAGACGCCACTGAAACCACCGTTTTGGTCATAACGCCCAACTTTTTATTTTGGTCATATCGCCCAGGCGACACAGAAAGTAAGAAAAATGTGTATATAAAATGAATAATAATAAATTAAACTTTTCAGGTGAGGTAATAGGTAGGCACATTTTCAAGTTCCCATAAGTAGTATCGAGAGATCCAAAAAAAACTGTTCCTCAGCAGGCTGTGGAATGAAAAGTCACGTCTTTACTTGTATCAGCTGGAATCCACTACATAAAATCGTTGGTCTCTTCGTATCTTTGTTCGCTAGCTCCTCCGACGATACTGGACCAATTAAGTTGTATGATGGCTTAAAATATCGCTAATTGTTAGACTTAGATCGTAGGCCGGTTTTTATTTTCAAAAAAGGTTTTAATTAGATTGTTTAATTAGCAAAACTAAGCGTAGTTCAGGTGATTTATTATATAGCACTACAGCAGCGCGTCATTCAACAAAGTTCCGTGGCTCGGTGGTAGAATGCTCGGCCCGGGTACGATTCCCAGCCGGTGCATCTTGTTTTAAATTTATATTAATGAATCTCTCCTAAATTTGCAAACCAAAGTGTAACTCGGGTGATTCACTAGTTAAATAATAATGAAACGTCATTTTTAGAAGCAGAAAAACAAAACTGAACTCTTTTTGGATAATCCTGTTCTAAAAGCTCCTGAACGGAAATAAATCGGTAAGGATGCAGATGCAAATCTTGTCTCAATATTCTGTGGCATGTACAGTAACTTAAATCATCAACTTGCTGGCATAAATGTCTAATTGGTGTTTTTGGAGCCTCGTCAATTCGTTGTCTAACAGTTTCAATTAAAGCAGGTACTCTCTTCTTTGGCCTACCAGACCCTTCTTTCCTTGTTATGATTACATTAGTTCAGGTTTATTCATTTCTTTTACTGTTGCTCAATAAAAAATTTCTGATCCTAAAAATTACGTTTCATTATTATTTCACTAGTGAATCGCCCGAGTTACGCTTCGGTTTGCAAATTTAGGAGAGATTGATAATAATAAAGAGATTTTGTGCATTTTTTTGGATCTTGCCAAGACGTTTGATACAGTTAATCATAAAATATTACGTACTTTAGAAAATATAGGTTTCTGTGGTGTATCATTAAATTTAATAAAAACCTATTTAGTAGTGATGGGAACGAATGAATGAAAACTATCGAATAGTTCGATAGTAACCAATTATTCGAATTATTCGATAGGTAAAACAAATGAATGGTTTTATTCATTCGTCGTAATGAATGGTTTTATCCATTCGTCATTTATGCTATCGGGAAACAACTGAAATGGCAAGCCGAATGGAACAAATGAATGATTCATTCGGTTTTCGCCGGTTGCTACCTATCGAATTGCGATGTACAGCACTTTTGCAGTAAACTATAGGTTATTTGGTGGCCAACACAAAGACCCAAAATATTAAATGAATCGACAGCCACCCATTCATGCCCCATTGTCTATTCTAAAACAGATGGAGCGCATCGCGAATTAGATATCACTTAAACTAACCTATTGTACAGGAACTCTACAGCAAATTAGACATTGGATCTACAATTTCACACATCGCAACTAGTATTATCAATTATTATCTTATTATTTTATTATTATACGCCTTTAAAGATATTCTGAATTGTAAAGCGAATATGATATTCGAGTAAATGCATTGAATAGTTAGGAGCATTCATTTGATAAGTATTCTTAAGCAAATGACGCATATAGGGAAAGCGAATAAAAATATTCGAATATATTCATTCGATAGTTGGTACTAGTTATTTAGTAAGTATTCGATAGTAGAAATCATTCGATAGTGCCCATCACTACTATTTAGCGAATAGGATTCAATATGTAAAAATTGACAATTCTATAAGTGAGGCTTATACTCTAACATGTGGTGTACCTCAAGGTACTGTTTTGGGGCCTATTTTATTTTCATTATACAGGGTGTCTCTGAAATGTGTGTACATCACTTAACCACAGATTCCTGGGCTCAAAATAAGACGATTTAACCCAACTTACCTATATCCAAAAGTGCTTCGTTTAGCCAGTACTATGATTCAAAGTTCAAAACAAATTTTTTTATTTTGCTTATAACAAAAGAACGATGTTGTCGATTTCGATGATATTTGGTATTGCACTCCTTACAGATGTAGGTCATCTTTTAAGGTGATATTAGTTATTATCAGTGGACCATTAGTGTACGAAACACAGGTAACCCGGCATAAACCAGTCAAAAACTTTTTAATGTTAAGGCCAATAACTTTCCAAAAAATAGTTTCAGAAGGAGACATTCAATAGTAATCTTTTTTGTTACTTGTTAATTGATGATATCTTTTAAGGTTTAGACACAAAAAAATAAAATCTGAGGGACCGCTCACTGCATTTCTTAAAACAGATATTATCTAGCAGTCTGGTATTCTAAGAAATAAATGACGATAAGGCATTTTGTTATGATATTTATTAGTGACAAGTATGTGTACTTTTAATGACAGTAGCTATTGTTTATCAATTGTGAAGCGTCTCAAATTGCTGTTGGTGTTAGCTAGTGATTTTTAGCAGTTAATACATATTCTTTGTTATTTACGTAGTAATGGCTGTAAAATACACTTACGCTGAGCAAACGGATATGGTGATGGTTTTAGGATATTGCGAAGGAAATTGTCGCAGAAGTGCTAGAGTGTACAACGAAAGGTTTCCAAATCGTCGCGTGCCCAATCATCAAACTTTTGCAAACATTGAAAGACGCCTTCGCGAAACGGGAAACTTTGCACCGATCACAGCTGATCGTGGACGTGCTCGTACAATTTGCACACCCAGGGTAGAAGAAGAAATTGTGGAAATAGAAGAAGAAAATCCAGAAGTAAGTAGTCGATGCTTAGCATGGCAAACAGGCGTTTCGAAGGATGTTGCTCATAGAGTTCTTAAAGAACAATTGCTATATCCTTACCATGTACAAAACGTCCAGGAGCTTTTGCCAGCTGATACCATCGCACGTCTTGAGTTTTGTAGGTTCATTCAAGAAAGAAAAGCTGAAGATGTCAATTTTAATAGCAAAATTCTCTTTACTGATGAGGCGTGTTTCACAAGGAGGGGTATGACAAATTTGCACAACGAACATGTGTATGCAGATGAAAATCCACATGTCATCAAGCAACGCCACTTCAACATGAGTTTAGAATAAATGTATGGATAGGAATAATCGGTAGTTTCATCTTAGGCCCTGTCATTTTACCAAATCGTTTAAATGGAGAAAATTATTTACACTTCCTTGTAAATACCTTACCCGATTTATTGGAACACTTGCCGTTAAATCTTAGACGCGACATGTGGTTTCTACACGATGGAGCACCACCTCATTTTACGTTGAACATTCGGAATCATCTTCATGTACAGTTTCCTAACAAATGGATAGGCAGAGGAGCTGATGCTCCTGCAAAATGGGCACCTCGTTCTCCAGATTTGAATATTTGCGATTCTTTTGTGTGGGGAGCTCTAAAGAGCAAAGTGTATTCTCGTCCTATAAACACACAGGACGAACTTTGGGCCAGAATACAGAACACTTCACAGTCCATTAAGAATGATGCAGAAATGTTACAACGAGTACAGTTCAATTTTTTGCGTCAAATCAACCTTTGCATCCAGGAAGATGGTGGTCACATTGAGCATTTACTGTAGATCTAATAAAGTACATACTTGTCACTAATAAATATCATAACAAAATGCCTTATCGTCATTTATTTCTTAGAATACCAGACTGCTAGATAATATCTGTTTTAAGAAATGCAGTGAGCGGTCCCTCAGATTTTATTTTTTTGTGTCTAAACCTTAAAAGATATCATCAATTAACAAGTAACAAAAAAGATTACTATTGAATGTCTCCTTCTGAAACTATTTTTTGGAAAGTTATTGGCCTTAACATTAAAAAGTTTTTGACTGGTTTATGCCGGGTTACCTGTGTTTCGTACACTAATGGTCCACTGATAATAACTAATATCACCTTAAAAGATGACCTACATCTGTAAGGAGTGCAATACCAAATATCATCGAAATCGACAACATCGTTCTTTTGTTATAAGCAAAATAAAAAAATTTGTTTTGAACTTTGAATCATAATACTGGCTAAACGAAGCACTTTTGGATATAGGTAAGTTGGGTTAAATCGTCTTATTTTGAGCCCAGGAATCTGTGGTTAAGTGATGTACACACATTTCAGAGACACCCTGTATATAAATGACTTGCTTGCACTTAATACAGTTGGTATAACATCTTCTTTTGCAGATGATACAGTATTAATGTATACGGGTAATACTTGGGACGAAGTAAAAAGTACTGCGGAAGATCTGAAATTAATTAAAAGTTGGTTTAATCAAAATTTCTTATCTATCAATTTCAAGAAGACGAAATATATATCATTCTCTTGTTACTCAAAAAAGACACGAAGACTTACAGATTTAATTATTACAAGCAAACAGCGCGCTACGCGCACGTGAAATAAGATACGCGAAAGGTCAAGCTCCCAGCCGAGCGCTAAGATAAGAAAAACAAAAGCTAAATAAATATAAACATCTGTGAAGCCGGAACGTGAGATTTTATTTTGTGCCACAGACACACGGACACACATTAAGGAAAATTATATTATAGATTATGGATGGGCAAGAAGAATATCATATAGAACCAACTAATGACTTAAATTAACGATTCAGAAAAATTATTCAGAGAAAATATTTATAAAAATAACACAATTTTAAATTACAACTGATTTAGACAAAATATTTACACAAAAGAATGTTAAAAAAATTCAAAATATAATTTAAAAAAATACTAATTAGAAACACCGAATAGGTACCACAAATTTACAAATCACTTTCACTCGATACAGCTTTGGGACAAAAATGAAGGAAACGTTGGAGGCTCATTTACAAAATGGGGATGTTAAACAGCAAATAAGTGTATTTGTGTGCAATTTCGGATAAATCATAAACTTTCCAAATGTTAAATATGCATAGCCTTATTGCATTCAAAGAAGAATGTTAAGCTTACCTTTATTATAATAATCCAGATGCTTTAGTACTTCCCTAATTACTTTTGCAGATTATAGCTCACAATGATGCACTTTTAATAATTACCTAAGTATTGTTGTTCTTCAAAAATATTCAAGGTATTGAACCATTCAAATTTTGCCGCCTCATCGGCTACTACCGCATGCGTGCCTGTCAAATTTAATTCTATCTTAAGAAATTCTTAGGACTAAGTTAAAAGTTGAGGAACTTTCAAGGTCAGGCCTTAGAAACAGCTGGGACTAATACTAAGTTAAGACTATAAACGCGTCAGTGGCAACTGAATGATTCATCTCTGCTAGTGCTAATACTAATGTTAGGACTAAGAAAGCTGTATAAACCAGCCTAAATTCTTACCTTTGTACAAGAAATATTCTGAGATTTCAATCACACCTGCACAAGATAACCAATATTTGGTAAAGGTAGCAACCGTTTTTCTTCTAGTGTACACCGTTTGCAGTTTACCTTAAACGACCAGAGCGAAGTCTTTATAGATTAGTTGGAACGATCAGGAACTACTTCAATACTAACATAGTGGTCCTTTAAACCATCTGTAAAGTAAAGAATAATACTTAATAACTGTTCGCCTTAACCCACACAACACTTAACCTGTTTCAAATTTGTCTTGCTGCAACAGACACTCAAGTGTAACTAAACAGAGATTTTGAACGTCAACGTTGTCGGAGAGTTGAAGATGGTCTATTAATAAGATTCGAGGTGAGAAAAATGAATGAATGAATTAATTAATCCCAGAATCACACCTGTTTTAATTTGCCAACACATCAAGTCTATTACTTAGTGAAAGTTTGAAACTTATGTACTTACTACTTAATCACTTATCAGGGTCACAGTCACAGAACCAGTGTTGCCAGACTGTGAAAATGAATTTACCAGAATATAAGTATAAAATTACCAGAATTTACAAAAAATTACCAGAAATTTAAAAATGTGTTTCTACACACACCCAAAGCATACAAAAACTTTATATTATGTGTAAATAGTGTTATTTCAAATAATAATTTGTTCGCATACAGAATCATCATCAATATTTACGTCTACGGCATCATCTTTTTCAATATTTTTGTACAGTGTTTTTGAAGTTTGAATAAGTGATATAATTTTTTCATTTGGTAAAAATTTTACGCAATTTTCTACCTCTTTAACACATTGTAAAGTTAGTAAAAGACTATTAATGGTCTCTGTATTAATTTATTGCGTGTTTTGATTTTTATTAAGTTAACCTTTGATAAAATGCGGTCACGTGTTGCATTAGAGTGAGGGATACATAAGACATTTAAACAAAAGTCAGATACATTCTTGCATAAAGCTACATTATTTCCATCCTGAAATGTCCTTAAAAGTATTCCAAAAAGTGCTCTTAGGCGGTTCTAGGTTCTAGCTTGTAGCCTAGTTAATTCACTCCGTCCTCCGTCCTACATCCTACTCCTAGCAGTGATTTCCCTGCTTGCTGCATCCAGTATTTCACGTTGCCAAATCTCCTTTTCCATATGTCTAGGTAGCCCAAAAATTGTCAACTAAATTAACTACATAATTGTTTGAGAAATTCATAACTTCCTGAAATAATTCAATAACGAGCACAGAAAATTAATATAAGTAATAGTTATTTATTAAAAAATTGCGCCTTACAACTTATGCAATAATCGTTTGTAATAAAGGTATACATACTACCTAAAGAAAAAACAAAATCGAGCTTATATTCAGAAGTTTGTTTTGGGTAGTATCATGTTATACCTTTAAATTCAGGTAGTTTTTCCCACTCATTACGGTACTTTTTTCTATATTTATCGTACTTTCCCATTTGACACTGTTTTTTGAACAACGCCACAGCAGTACAGCTCTACACCACGAATTTATAGGGAACCGTCTGTCGCCACCGAAGCCATAACATGGAGTGTGTTTATTGTTTATACCTTTATACGATACGATACTACTTTGCAGAGTGTGGAGATTTCTTCGAATTTTAACGCGACCTAACAAATTTTAGAGTAATACGAATTACGAAATAAAGAATTGGCCTAATTATCACCAATTTTTTTTCGAAAATAGCCCAGATTTTGCTTTTTCGCAAAATCATAAAATTTTTAGCAAACAGAACTATCCGGGTAGCCCAAATGGCAAAAATCGCCTATGCTGGCAACACTGGCTGCATCTACTAAAGAGAGCATCGCGCGGAGATATAAACAAAACCGAAATTCTTTTCTCTTTAGAGCCAGAGATGTCGCTAAATATTTTTGTCAATAAATCAAAATAAAACATCTTTTGAATTTCCTGAAAAATTACCCTAGATTACTTGATTACCAGAAGCTCATTACCAGTTACCAAAGTGCATCTTAAATTACCGTAGATTCTGGTAATTACCAGACATCTGGCAACACTGCGCATAAGAATACCTACCAGGGTCGCCACCACAGAACAATACCTAATGTTGCCAAATTAGAAATTCTTTAAAACCCAAAATGGTTAAACATTCTCATACCGGGTGATTAATTATAAATGCTTTCTCAATCAAGTTGCAATATTTGTTGTATAAATAATATGTTGGTGGCACTGTAAATCTATGTCAAATCAAAGTCTGTAAATATATTCGTATGCTTAGACAAATCTTGCTATATTTACGGACCTTGATGTCAAATTCGAGGTTAGCAGGTTAGGTTTTGCGTCAGTTTTGACACAGACAAACATTTTTGTTTTCATTTTGCTGGTTTAAAATTGAAACATCATTAAAAGGAAGATATTAGCAGTAAATTACGGGTCTGGTGTAGGTACATTAAATACCTCAATGCAAAAATATGTCTCACACAGATCAATAATTTAGCATCTCTAGAACATACTTTCATAAAAAAGATTGCGGATTGTTCACAAAATTTTGACATATTTACATACAAAGTTCGATATTTGAGGTTAGAAATTTCGCATTTTTAGCATAGTTACAACCCTTTTTAACAGATGCCATAACATTAACGGTTCCTTCGGCTGTCAAATTTATTTTAACATTTTATTCAAATTGAAGTGTTTGGTTAATAAAACTAACTTATATCAATTAAAATACCTTCAAGGAAAGTTGTTCAAATTAGGAATTTTGTATGTGATTGTATTAATTTGTTCATGCCATGGTTTTCAAAACAGTGTTAATCCAAAAATTCGTTGCCCCGCATTAAAAATCAATCAAAATAGTACTGACATAAAGTTACAGAAGATTGCAGAATTATATAAATATTGGAATTTCAACCGGGATCAGTACAGGTTCAGAAGAAAAATTACTATTAAAGGCGCAATGCTGGCACTTCATAGAATTCTGAAAACGTACATTTAGCAGAAGGATAAATCTTTTACAAGCGCACAAAGTATTGAAACTTTACCAAATCCTGAGAGCGCATGAAATTCTGAAAGTACTCAAAATGTTATAACTAAGTGTAGACCTACAGAATTTCTAAAGTACACCAGAACCGTAAATTACCACTTTGGCCAAAATAAAACAAAAATGCGTGTACATTTTTGTTATTAATTTACAATCATAGTCAGATTACAAAGAATTTGAAAAGACTAAACAGCCGTATTCATAGTCGTTCGCCAGCGGATCGCCGGTGAGTCGCCGGAGTTTCTTTATGAATAGTATGTTGGCGGCACTGTACGTCTATGTCAAATTCGAGGTTAGCAGGTTAGATTTTGTGTCAATTTCTGTCAAAACTGACGGAAAACCTAACCTGCTAACCTCGAATTTGACATAGACGTACAGTGACGTCAACATACTATTCATAACGAATCTCCGGCTACTCGACGGCGAGCCGCTGGCGAACGACTATGAATACGGCTGTGAGCTCTCCTCCCATTTATTTTTATTTAACATCTAATGTTGTTTTACATGTTCTATTTCATCTAGGCTACTCAACGTCTTTCCATTTATTTATCTGTTTTTTCCTTAATGTCCATTCAATCAGGACCTCCTTGTTAAATAGTTATTCACGTGTGAGATGATACGGTAAGTTTTTCATGTGAGTTTTAAGCATCTCACTTGCATATAGTTTTTTCCTAATGCTTTATATTTCTTATAGTCCGGCAGCGGAACCGTGTTTTTGTTAACGGATTCTCGTAGATTTATATGTCTATTTATCATATCTGACTGATGACAAGCTGGCATCTTTGAGCAACTTAGGATACACAGGGTGTTTCAAAACAATAAGATGATTGTATGTTTTTGGTTTTAAACTTGAATACTACTTTATTATTGTATGGTTAATTGTGCTTTAGCTTATTGAATTTATTGATTCTACAAGTTTCGGCCATATACAGAGTGCTTAAAAAATCTGTGTTATAAAGTTTTAATAATATTAATGAATTTCTGATGTGAAAATATTTTGTGTTCCAGTTCAAAATTCAGCTAAAAATAACAACATACGTGTTTAAAAACGAAGCTACATGACAGGTACAGAGTGTCCCAAAATTTTTTGGCTGAAACAACAAACAGACACACAAAAGTTGGAGAAGGTTTCTTAGGTAGAAACCAACCATAAATATTCCTGTATCATGGTAATACGATCTCTAATAGCAATTTCTTTTTCAGATTCGAGTACCTTATAGTGTAACGTCTAGTTAAATATGAGTGAAAACAAGTGTTTTTTTTAACTTTAAATTTGCTTGTGAAAAAAAAGTTAAAAACTTTCAGTTGCTGGTGCCCAGCGCATAAAAACTATTATAAAGTGCAGTGAAGTGTATGAAGATCAAAAGTTTGAAGAACTTGAAGAGACGTTTATAGCAAGAAAACGCTGTTGCTGAAGCGGGAACTTCAACAACAAAAATGGCGACCAGAAGTTTTCAATTTTAAAAATGACTGCCTGTATTGTGGACAAAAGTGCGAAGTGGAAAAGAATAAAAAGAACCCTCATCGATGGCGACCGTCCTTTCAATTCCTAGCTTTAGAATACAAGGTAAAGAAAATGTCAAACAAGGAAGCCATTTTGCAAACGTGCGTGGAAAGAAACGATACCTGGGTTGCTGAAATTAGATTAAGATTAGCTGGCTGTGTGGCAGACCTACCTGCGTAGATGCCAGATACCATATGGACTGTCGTAATAAATTCATGGGTCAAAACGCTGTGCTTTCAGCAAAACTACAGTCTAGTCAGGATACCGAGGAAGAAGATATTCCTCACGAGGAAACAGTAAAAGAAATATTGACCGATAAAGAATGAATTTGGAATTCGATAGATATAAACAATATATATTCGGATCGCGGAGGACATAATCTTACTCGAGGTAATTTAATGAAAACCCTCAAGAAACAGTTTGATGAACTGATAGTACTTTCTGCCCCAAAATATGCAAATATAATAACATTACCTAACAAAGTCGCGGCGACCTTAGGAATAAGTCGTGTTGAGGATGACGCTGATGAGATTGAAACTGCAATTGGCAAAATAACAAAAGCAATAAAACGCGAAGTTGCTGATGTAAAGAGGAATAAAGAGAAATATAAGTTACATGTAAAATACCAAACAGTGCTAGCGGATTGCAGTAAAACTCTATTAAAATTTTGCGAATCGCTATCACCTAAATTGGACAAAACTCTACCGGCACTTTTAATTGGGAGTATCGTCTGATCGACTAGTGAATATTTTGAACCAATTTAAAATATCATGCACTTATGATGAGCTGTTAAGCTTCAAAAAGACTGCCGCTTTCGAGGTGGTTAAAAATGTAAATTTAACTGGAATTACTAAAGGAAATGATGCTACACAAACCCAGGTTATTGTTGACAATTTTAACACAGAAATCTCATCGTCAATGGCAAAACCAGTGTATACTCATTCGCTAGCTGTCCTTGTCGCTCAAACTAAGTCAGCAGGAGAATTTTTAATATAATAATATACTTTTGGAACACCCTGTATTTAAAATTTTTTGTTTTTATTTTATATAAACCTTATTACGAGAAGCAAACCATTTGTAAAAAACTCGTCTATTTACGTAAAATTTACAAATAATTTAAAAAGAGTGATATTTCACCTACTTACTTATCGGAGTTATCTGGAGTTGCTTAAGGATGACGCTTTATCATCACGTGGATATCAAAACTAGAAGACCCTTAGACCCCAAATCCGTTTTGAAAGAAACTTAATACGAAATTGTTGGGTTTTACCCCATGGCTGCCGGACTATTATGAATATTTTCTTTATGAATTCTCCTAATATTTGTTGACTTGGTTTCTTTGTCATACTGCTCTTGTTTGATTAATTTTTAGTTCATGCACGATATAGTAGTTAGTAGTGTTGTATTAATTTAAATCTGTGTGGGCTTTATAAAAACAAAAAAAACTGATTTTGACACCCACATTTCGAAGACCGACATCTGCTAAAATTGCAAATTTGAAATCAAATCTAATTTTCCACTTCCATGAAATCACTGGAAGAATCATAATCTTCATTATCATAACACTCTGATTCGGAATCTGGTTCCCCGAATGATGGGAAGTGGAATATTTTCAATCGATAGATCTCCCATATGCTTTGTCCGGTCAGCCGAAAGAGTTCTTCTCAACGTTTACAAAAATTTAGCCACATGTCCGCCGTACATCTTGAAAGAGATTCAAACCATAAATTCTTTACTCTATTCTTAGATGAAGGTCGAGAATTTAGTTGCTTGTTGTAGTAACACTTACAGTACCCCTACACCATTTCAATTGGGTTGTATTGGCAATGATACTGGGGCACTCTAAGCACTTCATGCCCACGTTCTTTCAAAATTGCATCAATTATGTATCGTTTGTCACTTCGAAAAGGCTTAATTAAATCCCATAATTGTCTTTTTGTAATTTTTTCCTCTACTTTGACATTATGATTAATCAACCATTCGCGCATCTCACCCACTTTATTTATTTATTTATTTATTTATTTATTTATTCTCTAACAGGCTAAGGCCTAATTACAAGAGAATATAAAAGTGGAAATAACAATAAAATTGCTTAATTAGAATAAACAAAACAAAAAGAAACATAATTATTTTGAACTATACAGCAGTAGTATAATGTCTGAGTTAGCGGGTTTACTTTATAAAGTGATTACGTTGGATTTGTTATGGAGAAGTATTGTTTAAGTTGCATGGCCAGGGAGTGATGTGTTTGCGCAAAGTCAATATCAGATAATACAGATACTTCATTAGCAAGCTTCATAAAGCAATCGATCGGAGATCTACGCGTTAATGTTGAAAAATGTATATAAAACAAAGCAGAGTTCCTTATAGAAGTTCCTCCTAGAAGAAAACGTAGGTGGTTGTTCTAATTGCACATAATGGTAAGATGCGTTATCCATCACCACTACACATGATCCTAGTAATATAGTTGAAGGAGGAATTAGCTGATTAATTACTCAATTTTTAAAATTTTTCCCAATCATAGTTTTGTGATAGTCTCTATCGTTTTTTGTCGCGTCCAGTAGCAAGTCACATCCTTCTAAAAACCCAAAACGAGATCCCGCATTCAAAACAGTAAATCTTTTCCCCCGCACTTACCTTTTCAATCAGTTTCGTGTAGCCACCGATGAACAGTACTTCCGTTCTGATATATCCATGTCTCGTCAAGGTACACGAATGTCACATTACCAGAATTTTGATATTGTATAAACTTCTTCAAAAATTTTATTGGCAAAAGTTTAGTATACGGTCCGGTAAATTGCGCATGCGCAAAAATGTAACAGTGAACATAAAAATGTGACGTTGAACATACTCTCTTCTAGTATTTTTTCTCTAAAAAAAATCATCAAGACCTAATAACTAACCTAAACCGTTAACCTGAATCGCCGAGAGCGCAACAACATTACGAGACGATAGCGGCACCCACAACATTTTCACGGACGCTGATCGAACTATAAAACATACTCCACTCCCAGCGCATGCGCAATAGACCGAACTGTGTACTAAACTTGACCCATTTTATTTTAACTGCAAGTAACATGTTTTTGAACACATAGAATTTTGCTTCCGTTATCGTGTTTATATTTGTAACCCATTGATTTTAATACTTGATATAATTTTGTACGACTATCGTTATACCCTAAACGATACCTAGTATAAATGTCAGTAATTTCTCTAAAGTTAAATATTCATTCAATGAATGATATCCAAATTTGTAGATGCAAATCTTTACAGAACCAATAATTTTGGTTTACGTCATGTTTGGCAGATCTATCAAAAGGTTTTTCTAATCACTTTTTCAGAGTCAATTTTGAAATATTTAGCTCACACTGTAGCTTCAGAAACGTAAAATTATATGCAACTAACATCAATTTGCTTTACCTAATTTTAAAAAATTGCCTTAAATATTAGAGGCACCTGCTTTATTACATCGTTTTAACTGGTAAATGTGGACTGTTTCTTCGAAAAGTATAAACCTATCTTTTAATATGTAGTTTTACTTCTTCATAGAAAATCGTACTACACTCATTAACGACCAATAGAAAAATTAGTTCACGAGCCGTAACCAAGACAACAAAGAAATTTCTTGGAAATTTTTTGTAGATATGGATTACTTCTTTTTAGGCTTTGTGTTGTTACGATTTTCTTACCGAATCTGCATTCGAGCATTAGTAATTCATATCCGGAAATTATTTTTCGTGCATGCCAACAACGTCCTAATTTGCTCTCGCGTCCCGCTCGGGCAAATTAATACGACGTTGTTGGAACGCACTCAAAATATTTCCGGAAAGAATTAATGCTCTTATGAGATTATATGTGATAATTTTTGGCATTTATGAATTAATTTAATGATTGTTTGAAAAGCCAATCAAATAAGGTTACTTGATCACAAGCTACGCCTCCCAATAAAACCAGTAGTACATCTGACAACACCGTTTCATTTATTACTATGACGGTTGAATTTTTTGAGGTTATAACAAGCTGTTCAACAAAATAAAAATTTATTGCCGAACTTGCAAGCCAAAAATCATAGCCAACCTTACTCTAAATAAAATCCGGATGGAGTATAGATGCGATTTAGAAGTAGCGGAGCAGGATTTATTGAAAATTCATAAGAATCGTGCACTTTGTGCCAAGTCTTTGAAATTTGGTATCTATAGTCTTAGGTATGGTCTCAAGGTTTTAGGGAACCATCGCCAGCTAGAGTTCCTATATAGTATCAGAGTTGAGACAACGCAAATGTCAGCCGCCATTACTGTTCCAAAAATAAATGATAACGTACAAGGCTAGAGTTGTCTTTCTTAGTATGTGTCACCTATGAATTTAATTACTTGCCACTTTGACAATGTCAAAAAATGGTTAATTTAAAGCGTTTATGAAAACTACTCTGGTAGGTATCTACTACGGATCCTAGTATATAAGTAATCTTTGAGAAAGAGTTGAGGCAAGGTAAACGAAGTAGGTACAGCATTGGATTTTAGTTTTCGTTTGCCACCCAGAAGCACTTTTTCGCACCGAGTCTGGTTCTACTTGTGAGCGTTCAGTTTATATTTTTCAAGTATTCAGCTCTCGTTTTTGGAAATTTATGTCAACGGATATAAAGCCCCGTTCGAATCTACTTTTGAAGTGAAAAATGCAACAACGCGTATTTCAAAAACTGTAGAAAAATAATTATTTAGGTAACTAATTTTTAAGTAAATTCCATATACATACTTACAACTTTGCAATATATGCTATTTAAAGAACTATTGTCAGGTGGAAATGGAACACATACATATTAATAAATTTGCATCAATCAGTGTTAGACCTAGTCAAATAAAAATTTGTCAAATGTGACATTCTCAGAACTGGTTTCTACAGTAACTATAGGACTTGAACCTGGCGCAATTTCAGACGAAACTGCGCATGCGCAGTGGATCACAACCAATCAGCATCTATTCCCGACTTGTCTCAACTCTTATAATATTTAGGAACTCTATCGCCAGCCAGAGCCAGTAGATATAGAGAGTACCGCCACGTCCGCCATGTTTGTTCCTTTGTCATATGCGTCACTTTGAGGTTTGTAACACAATTCAGTCAACGTGACATTTATTGGCAATCCGAAATTTTACTTAAAATTGGCAAGACTGTAAGTCTATGTCAAATTCGAGGTTAGTAGGTTAGGTTTTGTTTGTTATTTGACACAAACTGATGGAAAACATAACCTGATAACCTCGAATTTGACATAGACTTACAGTCTTGCCAATTTCAAGTAAAAATTTAGACATAACTCAATCAGTCATTGCTGATGGGAACAAAAATGGCGGCGATGGCGGCATTTTCACGGATCAAAGAATGGCGGTACTCTCTATATCTACTGGCTCTGTCGCCAGCTAATCGCCAGCAACTTCTGCGCGACCTCTGGTGGCCTGTTTGCTATAAATCCAATATGGCCGCCATCTGTATTGGTATTTTTGATAGATGGGCTTCTATTAGACATAATATATGATTGAGTAATATAATACCATAATACCAGTATAGTATATAATTATAAGAATAATAGAATAATATATAATATACACAAAGAAACGGTACAGATTTTATAGCCTCGTAAGTAATTAATATTTTCAGATTACTATTGTATCATCAAAAAGCTCAATGTTTATAGATGGAAATGAAGCACTTTTACTACAAAGAAACAATGCTACTGCATAGTTGTAGGTCGTTAAATAAAGTTATACAAAAAACTCTATTGAAAATACGAATATTTAAATATTGAACCGTTTTTTTTTAGCCCACTGTGTATAATAAATAATAATTGAGTATTATAATACGATAATAGAAGTTTAATATACAGGGCGACTCATAACTGGTTGAACAAAATGAACAAAATATTAAAACAACAGCCACAAGTTTCCACTATACAAGTTGATAATCATAAGTACGCCACCGATGAAGAAAAATGCGACATATTTGCCACACATCTACAAAATACGTTTGTTACCAAAATATCTGACAGAAACACTGATTTTGCAGAAGCAGTAAAAATAAAATTAACTACGGACTTCCCAGCTAATCCCGGACTAATAGTGCCTACTTCACCTGAAGAAATATTAGAGCATATTCACAATCTGTCTCCTAAAAAGTCGCAAGGTCACGACCTAATTCCAAATATAGTTCTCAAAAACTTCCCTTTCAAAATAATAACTTTTTTAACAATATTATTCAATGCTTGCCTTAGAATTGGATACTTCTCAAATTCTTGGAAGTACGCACATCTTAGTATTTCCTAAACCTGGCAAAAACCATAAGCACCTTGACAGTTACCGCCCAATAAGTCTCCTTCCTACACTCTCCAAACTCCTCGAAAAAATTATTTATTTTCGTATCAACGCATTTTTCCTCGACAATCAGATTCTTCCGGCATACCAATATGGTTTTCCAAAGAAATACTCAACCGTACATCAATTGTCTCGTATTTCTGAACTCATAGAGACAGCATTTGAAAATAAGCAGCATACCGTGGCCCTGTTCCTTGATATATTGCTCGGGCATTCGACCAAGTGTGGATAGAAGGATTATTGTTCAAACTGATGAAAATAAACATGCCCGCATACTTGTTATCCATTATTAAATCTTTCTTAACGAACCGCACGTTTGCAGTAAGAATCAACAGTTCACTATCAGCAAAAAGAATATTCATGCAGGAGTACCACAAGGTTCCATCATAGGTCCAACATTGTTCAATATTTATATGTATGACATCCCTAAACCCATCAATTCAACCATCGCTATGTATGCTGACGACACCGTTCTACTCTCTCAACATACCGATATTCTCATATCTGTACGTCGTCTTCAAGATTACACCGACATCTTGCTGAAGTGGTTTTATAAATGGTGCATAAGACTGAACACGACTAAATGCGAAACTTAAATTTTTACTCTTCGAAGGCCAGTTTTACCGCCAAACATCACAATTGACAACCAACAAATTCAATGGAATGCGGCGGGTAGCACAGTGAAATACCTAGGTGTATTCCTCGATACGAAACTGACATGGGCTTTTCATACAAATAAAAAGCTGAATGAAGCATATGCACGACTGCCGATGCTGTATCCCATCATTAATAAGAACTCGTCCCTTAAACATGAAGTAGGATGTCTAATCGACGAGTCAGTTATCAGACCTGTTCTAACGTATGCAAGTCAGGTTTGGAGAGCAGCTTCACAAACACAACTGAAAAAATTACAGATATTTCAAAATAAAATTGTTCGTATAATCTTCAACCCACTTTGGTTTGTGCGAAACTCTCAATTTCAACGAGAGGAAAATATACCATGCATTCAGGATTTCATCCAGACAGCGACAAGAACATATTTTCGTGACATTACGCAGTGCGATGGAGAAAGGTATTATAACACAGGATCTAAGGGTATTCACTCCAGGCTGAAACGTCAACTTCCGCAAGATATTTATTTAAACTATTCAAGTACAGATGACAGTGATCAGTGAAATATGATAATTTACCTTTAATATTAACACCCGTATGCATAGTCATTCGCCAGCGATTCGCCGGCGACTCGCCGGAATTTCGTTATGAATAGTATGTATGTTGGCGGCACTGTACGTCTATGTCAAATTCGAGGTTGGCAGGTTAGTTTTGTGTCAGATTTTGTCAAAACTGACGGAAAACCTAACGCCATCCGGGGATGCAGACAGAAAGGGAAGTTCAATTGGTACGGCTGCATTATACAGGGTGTCCCAAAAAGAATGGGACACCGATTAGTCATAGATGTCTTACGTCATAATAAATCGATTAAATCCAAGATACTTTAGTACAAAGTCCCTTCAGTAAGAAATTATAGGGCCTTAAAGTTCAATTTTTTATTTTTTATGTTCTTGTTAATTTCCACAAATGCAGAGATGCCTAAAAGCAACCGTTAACCTTAAAATGTCCATCAAAGGTTTTTGGTTGTCATTAAAACGTGCAATTATCAAGTAGCCATGATCACAAAAACAACATCAAGAAATCAATTAATGACCTTGGTGACATCAGTTTTTTGTCTTTTGTGCTTACGAAAATGCTGTGACATAACGAACCTTGCAGCATTGGAGAATTCGTTATGTAGCGGCATTTTCTTAAACATAAAAGAACAAATTCTTATGTCAGTAATGCCATTAATTGATTTATCATTGTTTATTACTAGATGACCATTGTTTTTGTGATCATGGCTACTTGATAAATGCACGTCTTAATGACAATCAAAAACCTTTGATGGGCATTTTAAGGTAAACGGTTGCTTTTAGGTTTAAGAACTAAGAACACAATGTTTCTGTGCTTTGTAATTCTCTTTTAGATAATAACCTAACATTTCAAAAAAAGTCACAGAGCTAAAAAAAAGCTTTGAAAAATAGGTAAAGTGCCTCTTACAGTCGAGTCCAATTTATGAAATCTTTTTAGTTATTGCAGTATATAATAGTAAGTAGGTATACCAAAATTCAAATCGATATCTCTAGATTTGTGGAAATTAAGAAAAAAATATAAAATAAAAAATTGAACTTTAAGGCCCCATAACTTCTTACTGAAGGGACTTTGTACTAAGGTATATTGGGTTTAATCGATTTATTATGACGTAAGGAATCTATGACTAATCGGTGTCCCATTCTTTTTGGGACACCCTGTATAATGCAGCCGTTCCAATTGAACTTCCCTTTCTGTCTGCATCCCCGGATGGCGTTTTAGAAGAAGATGGTCCGTTAGTAGAAGTAAAATGTCCTTATAGAGCAAACGAGCTTACACCATTTGAAGCATGTTTACAAAACGAAATAAAATTTTGCAAAATAAAACAGGAGCTTTTGCATTTAAAAGATTATTACTTTCAAATATACAAGGCCAGTTAAAAATTTCCTATAAAAGTGTTATTTTGTGGTATGGATTCCAAAAGGCTTTTCTATTGAAGTTATACAGGGTGGGTCGGGAGGAACGGACCAAACTCCAAGAGTGTATTATACACGTGAAAACAATGTAAGAAAAAATCTTCTTCGTCTTCCTCTTATTATAGGCTAGTGGCCTGTTTTAACCACATAGTGGTGCTATGAGCCCTCTTTGCCCTTAGGCAGGGTAGGTGGCTGGCCTTGCCCGTCGAAAGTGAGGAAGAGTTCCCTTGTTTAGGGGTTAACGACTACCACAGGTGTTAGCGTGGTAGCCGGAGAGCGTACAATTTTTAAACTTTAGAGTCGCCGGGATTCGAACCCGGGTCGGCCGCCTGAGAGGCGATAATTTGCTCGCGGGCAATCTGCTCACTACGTAAAAGAACTCAAATGTTGTTATCGAATTTTCATTTGTTTTCAAGTTATAGCATTACAAAAAACCACTTTTTATGGGGAACTTAACTGAGTTTTTGTCAAACAATCGATATTTTTATTAATTTAAGACGTAATAATTTGCAAACATTCGAGAAATGCACCATTTATTACCAAGGCTAAAATGAAAATAATGTGTACTATGGGGATTTTTTATGATGATGTAACTTGAAAACAAATGAAAATCGGATAACAACATTTTAGTTTTTTTACATTATTTTCACTTGTATAATACAATCCTGGAGTTTGGTCCGTTCCTCTCGACTCACCCTGTATACGTATGTTATATACCGGGTGATATACCAATATTGGTAGCTAGAAAGATATGGTGTACAAGTGCAGTCTCATAAGTAAAGGCCGGATTTATATGCATCAGCATATTTTTTGCTAGCCAATTTCGTATTAGTTGAAAGTTTTCTTTCCGTTTCTGATTATTCTAAATAATATATTATTATTTTTATTATGAATATAAATGCATATTTTACAATAAGTACATATTTCTTTGCATATACTTAATACCGGGTGACTATAAATGATTGTGATTTTTTTTCTCAGGTTGGCACTGTTTATGTTGGTGTCACTGTAAGTCTAAGTCAAATTCAATGTTCGCAGGTTAGGTTTTGCGTCATTCTGTGTCAAAACTGACGCAAAACCTAACCAGGTAACCTCGAATTTGACATAGACTTACAGTGCCACCAACATAAACAGTGCCAACCTAAGAAAAAAACTCACAATCATTTATAGTCACCCGGTATTAAGTATATGCAAAGAAATATGTACTTATTGTAAAATATGCATTTATTACAAAATATGCATTTATATTCATAATAAAAATAATAATATATTATTTAGAATAATCAGAAACGGAAAGAAAACTTTCAACTAATACGAAATTGGCTAGCAAAAAATATGCTGATGCATATAAATCCGGCCTTTACTTATGAGACTGCACTTGTACACCATATCTTTCTAGCTACCAATATTGTATTAACGCCACATTAATTACTAAATGTAATTTTTGACGTTCTACTTCTCAAAAACAAATACAAACATCAAATAACTGGTATAACTAGCAACTGCACTAGCACAAAATATCGAAATCTGTAATAGATATGATGTGAGAAATCGCCTGAGTGCGTTCAGACAAGTAAGTTATTGTCTGTCGCAAAAACTTCCCCGAGTCTAAACGCCCTTAACCACTTAACGTTTATATAGAATGTAGACATTTGGCAAGCAATCAATATTTTGCAGGTTCACATTAATTTGTGCCTATTTTTATTTGAATTTATCAGCTAGAGCAAGTAGATATAGAGCAAAATCTCTTTAGTATTATTTAATCTTTCGATATTTTTAGACGTATACCTTGAAACTCTTCTCTACATACAACATCATAAAGATATACCATATTAAGAGTTGCGTTCTGATGCATAAGCTAAAATTTTCTAGAAATTTCATTTTTGTTCATATTGAATTATCCGTTACTAGCTTATAAAATATATCGGAAAGAAACGAATACGGAAATTTCAAAAAATTCAACATTTTATTACTAGTGTGTGATTAAATTGTAAAAGTGGACCCATCATAATAAGTACACTTGTGCCGAAACGTTCTCCCGCCGAATCGGCTCGCGCCAAAACGTTTTTGCGTCGAAACGGTTGCTCCAAAACGTCGTAGATCGCAATTTTTGTACAATTATTATCTTCTTGCTGCTTTAATTTTAGTCTCCTAGTTTAAAGTTCGAACTTGGGCGATTGAAAAACCTAGCTAGCTTGGTTGGTACGTTAACCACTACCACGTCTATTTGGTTAAGATACCGGCACCGGTAATATAAGCTCATCATTTTTAAGGTTATGAGAAACTGAAAAGTAGGTAATTGGAAACTGATAAGACTTAAATTACTCATAATGCGCTTTCTAAGAAGTACAATCTTTATTACAAAGCAAAATTCCATATGCACGAAATTGGTACGGTACATACAGTTTGAAGTAAAAGGAGACAACACTGGATTCACCAACTTCGGCTTTGAAAAAGTAACAGAAGAAGAACATGCTCAAAAAGGTAGCTGTCCTCTCCAACAACAAATACATGTACTCTATTGATATTTTGCAGTCCACCAGGTATTCGAAAATGTTGCCAAAAGTTACGATACAATGAACGATGCGATGTCTTTAGGAATACATAGAATATGGAAGGATATTTTTGTGGACCGACTTAGTCCAACTAAAGGAACGCAACTGTTAGATGTAGCTGGTGGAACAGGTGAACAAATGATATACAAATTTATACCCATTCGGTGCATTTGATGAATTTTAGGGGACATCGCTTTTAGATTCTTAGACCATATAAAAAACTCGGGTTCTCAAGAAAATTCCCATGTCACTGTGTGCGACATTAATGCTGCAATGCTAGATGTTGGAAAAGCAAGAAGCCAGCGCTTAAATTACGATCCAAACTTAATTAGCTGGGAAATTGGGAACGCTGAAACACTGTCTTTTCCAGATGAGTCGTTTAATGCTTACACGATAAGCTTTGGCATTAGAAATTGCACTCACATCGACAAAGTAATACTTGAGACTATTGCTAAGCCAATAATTGTATTTTGTAATTTAGGTCATTAAGGAAGCTTATCGTGTTTTAAAACCAGGTGGAAGGTTTATGTGTCTGGAATTTAGCCATTTGGAATACTCGAGCGCACAATGGTACGTTGCATAATAAGTGGAATTACATTATTATATTTATTTTTAACCCTTAGGTTTTATGACCAGTATAGTTTTCAAATTATACCTGTTCTTGGGCAGCTCTTAGCAGGAAAATGGCAAGAATACCAATACTTAGTTGAAAGTATTAGGAAATTTCCTGACCAGGTAAATGCTTATATGAAATATTTTATGTTTGCTTATTGAACATTTTTAGAAAACTTTCAAGTCGCTTATTGAAACTGGTGGTTTTCGACAAGTTACATACGAGAATTTAACACTGGGCATTGTCGCAATACATTCTGGATTCAAACTGTGACGGTTTTAGTATATGTAAACCATATGGGCTAAACATTATATTCTTTAGTACAAATTTTAGTTTTTATTGGGAATCCTGCAGGAAAGATTAATTTTGTGGTATAATATAGCTGTATGTAGTTTGTTTTCTTTATTTTTCCAATTAGCTTCTATTAAGATATGTTGAAATATGGTTGAATTTGCAAATGCGGTAGATAAGCCGTAAGCACGAACTTTGAACTCTGATATCCGCATAGAAGAATCATAATCTAACCAAAATATTACACAACTTTGTTTTGAGTGCTTCATTTAAATATAATAGCTTTGGATTTAAATAAGCTTTGATTTAGATTTATAAGTTATGTATCTAAAACTATTATCTACGACCATATCTAAATTTTTAGCACCGTCTTTTTATAACGTACTTGAACTGTTGACTAGTATTTCTGCGATCAATAGACATTGCACAATTTCAGTTTTCATACCCCATTTGCTAAGCACTGAAATAAAATTTGTAGCCCTAGAAATGTCCCTCCCTGGAATTTTTGGGTAGATATTGACTATGGGGTATCACTTTCGAGTAGTAGGAAAATGTGATCTGTGAAAATAACCAAAATCTTTGGGGCCATTTTTGAGTAAAACATCTTTCGTTTTCTTGCTATGTTTTTAGGGTAGTTGGGCGTCCCTACATTGGACGTTGCATCTTAGTGAAACCAAAGTCTGGTACCGTCGTTCCAAAGCTTTCTAGAATACCTCTGTAAATTTTCAGTGGGAAAAAATGTAACAAGTGCTTGAAATATTTCGAAATATGTCTTGCAGCTATTTTTTGAATAAGAGCATGAGTGTACGCCAACTGAAAAAATCTTGAAGGAATTTTTTCTTGGAGGCATGCAAGAATGCTATTGTTAGAAGAAATAGCTGCCGAACATTTTTTACTAATATTTCCATAGGAAATTTTTTATGGACACGTTATATTTTGATAGAGAATATTACGAATGAAAAAACAGTAAAGAAAACACTTTTCTTAAAAAAGTAGAGTAAGTGGAAATTTCCGATTATCAATAATCGCCGTTGCTATGGAAAATTTCCAACTAAATAATCATAAGGGATATTTAATATTTGATGCTGTCATGGTTACTCGAATTGTCAATATTGGAATAAAATTTCGGCTTAGTCCGCGTCGTCTTTAAAGATAAACACCCAGCATTTGTTGGCTTAATGTGCCTAACACCTTGTGAACGCAAGCAAGGGTTTGTGTAACGGTCATGTTCTTTGGTGGCTCGTGAACTCTTACATGCCACCCATGATTTGATCCGTGTTATTAGAGTACCTTGTGAACAAGCATACTTAGGCATATTTGGTCTTTTTACTGTTTTGCAAGACATTGCAGCTTGCATCATTAGATTCAAAGTTGCTCTAAGTAAGGTTCACAAGGTGTTAGACACATTAAGTCAACAAATGCTGGGTGTTTATCTACAAAGACGATACGGTCTAGGCCGAAATTTAATTCCATAAGGGATATTCTCTCTATTAAACTAGTGTTAGGAGACTGCAATGCGAAAATAGGAAGAGAAGATATATATATGCCAGTAGTGGGAAAACATAGCAAAAACAGTGAGAGCAACGATAATGGCAGAAGATTAATAAGTTTCTCAACGCAGCATAGCCTATACATTATGAGTACCAAGTTTGAGCACAAAGAAATTCACAAAGGCACATGGCTAGCACCTAACGGAAAATACACAAATCAGATTGATCATGTGCTAATCCAGAAAGAAAATGCGGAAGACATAAAGGATGTACGCAGTTACAGAGGGGCGGACGCAGACAGCGACCACTTTCTGGTAATAGCAAAAATAAAACAAAAACCCGAAATTAAAATAACAAAAAGCATAAGGAAAGACGAACGAATAAATACAAGAGGATTAACAGAAGAAAAGATAGGGACGAGGTATAGAGAGGAGATAGAGAAAAAGATGAATAAAATACTTACAACATGAAGAAATAAACAAGAGGTGGGGGCAAATAGAGGAGGCAATAAGAAGCACAGCGTTAACAACAATACCACAGAGAACGAAAAGGAAAGGAGTGACGTGGTTTGATAAAGAATGCAAAGAAGAGATGGTAAAGAGAAGACGAACCAAAGAGAAAATGCTACAAACAAATACACTTGAAGCTAAACAAAAATACGAAGAGCAAAGAAGGAAAACGAAGAAAATATGCAGGACTAAGAAGAGAGCATACATGGATGAGAAAATAAAGAAAATCGAAGAAAAGTTTGTAAATAAAGAAATGATATTTTTTTATCAAGAAACTAGAAAGAATAGAATGGGATTCAGACAGAAAACCCACTATATAAGAGACAAAGAAGGAAAGCTAATAATCAATGACGAGGATGCACTAATAAAATGGAGAGAACATTTCAAGGACCTATTGAAGGGGAACGACAAAGAAACAAGAAAACAGACAGAAGAATATAAAAAGCTAGCAATCAAGCAGGAGGAGAAGAAGAGAATACTCTGCCACCGACAATAGAAAATTTGCAAGAAATAATACAAAAACTAAAGAACAGTAAGAGCCCAGGAAGAAACGGAATAAATGCGGAATTAATTAAGTATGGAGGAGACTTGCTCATACAAAAAATACATCAGATGATAGAAGACATATGGAGAGAGGAGAAGATGCCAGAAGAGTGGGAAACAGCTCAGCTAGTACCTATTTACAAGAAGGGAAAAAAAGAAGACTGCCAAAATTACAGAGGGATTGCCCTACTGGATACTGTATATAAGATAATGGCAAAAGCAATAGAGATCAAAATTAAATAGTATGCGGAAAGGGTAGTGGGTGAATACCAAAGCGGATTTAGATCCGGGAGATCTGTAATAGACCACATCTTCACGCTGAAACAAACACAAAATATGCTAAACCAGTACGGGGAACAAATATACATAGTGCTGATAGATTTCAAACAAGCCTACGATTCGGTAAATCGGAGAGAGCTGTTCAAGGCAATGAAAGAACTAGGAGTACCGAGAAAACTAATAAACTTAACAAAAATGACACTAGGGGCCGGTTGCAGAAAGCAATGTTAAGTCTGGCGTTAGCTAACGCGACGTCAAAGTGAACAAAAACGAATCAAATCTCAAATCTTTATGGTAACTAATACATTAGTAAACAAAATTTGATGCGATTTTGTTCACTTTGACGCGACGTTAGCTAACACCAGACTTAACATTGCTTTCTGCAACCGGCCCTAGAAGTTACAAAAAACGAAGTTAAACTGAACGGCTGGATTTCTGAGGGCTTCCAAACAGGCACAGGGCTAAAGCAAGGAGACCCATTGTCAACAATGCTCTTCAATATTCTTTTGGAATGGATAATAAGAAAAAGCGGCATCAACAGGTGTGGTACCCTAAGAACAAGATCACATCAAATACTAGCATACGCTGATGACGTAGTACTTTTGGCCAGGACAAGACGCGAGCTAACCCAAGTATGCCAGAAGTTTATAACAGCAGCAGAAACAGTAAACCTGAAAATAAACGAAAGTAAATCCAAATTTATGGAACTAGGACCAACAGAAAAAGCACAAGAACAAAAGGAAGATTTGATAGTAGAAACAGGACCAACAAACAGGATAAGGATAGAAAGAGTTAAAAAATATACATACTTAGGAACTGTCATAACGGAGACAGGGGACGAAGAGAAAAAAATTGAAACAAGACTAGCCAAAGGGGATAAATGTGCAGGGGCTCTAAACAAAATAATAAAATCTAAACGTGTATCTAGGAAAGCTAAAATCCATCTATATAAAACAGTCATAAAACCAACGGTACTGTATGGGAGCGAAGTGTGGATCCTTAATAGAAAAGAGGAAACGTGAATAGATATATGGGAGAGGAAAATCTTGAGAAGAATATTTGGAGGGAAGAAGGAAGGAGAAATATGGTTAAGACGATCAAATGAGGAAATAAAGAACCTTTACAAACAACCAGAGCTCAGTAAATTGTCGTTTTTTCGACATTTTTGTGGTATTTGAGCCTCCCCAGACATTTCAAGATACAAGAAGTACTAGAACCAATCAAAAGGCCACAGAGGGATCAAACATAATAAAAGAAGAAGTTATCTACGCTATCGAAACATTAAAATGCGGAAAGGCAGTAGGACCAGATTGAATTCCAAGTGAACGAAAACTAATAGATGAAGACCAGCTCGAAGTTATTGTAGACCTTTTTAATGAAATATATAGAACTGTAATAATACCGAAGCAACAGATAAAAACTACCTTGATACCTCTACCAAAGAGACTAAATGCCAAAGAATGCAATGACAATAGAACTATTAGTTTAATGAGTCATACATATCAAGCATTCCTTATTCACAAGAGAATCTACAATAAATTAGAAGAAGATACAAGTAACATAAGTCTTGACATGAACCAGGACATGCACGTCTGTTTCATAGATTAGGAAAAGGAAAATACTTTGATAAACTTATTTAGACAAAGAAACAGTGACTCACGAGATATATAGTAATGGTGAGGCACTAACACCCCATGAAGGAGCTTGGCCTGCAAGGCGAAAGATCAGAGCTTCCATATCCTCACTTTCCCACCCGGCTGTCGCGTGTTAAATTCATGACACGTGGTGATGTGGTGAGCATCACGCATTAGACAACCGTATTATTACCCCTTATTCTTTTGAACGCAGGTCCCCAATTATTTAAAGAGACTGGGTAGGCCGCCCGTCAGGCATCGATCTGGGATTTGAACTCCAGACTTTCGCACCGCAGTTTGATGCTCTAACCATTGAGCTATGCTGGCGCACACGAGATATATAGATTATAGAATTGTTATACTGGTATGAAGCAGCTATCATTCAATTACATAATGAAGTTACAGAAGAAATACAAATACAAAACGGAGTAAGGCAAGGGTGTATATTATCCCCTATGTTATTTAATCCATATTCTGAGGAAATATTCAAGGAAACTTTAAAAGAACAAGCTGGAATTGTAAATGGTCAGTCAATCAATAGATTGAGGTACGCAGACGATGCTATCACTATATCAGAAAATCTAAGCGATCTAGAAAGAGCAGTGCAAAAGATTAAGCACGTTTGTTTACAATACGGTCTTAGAACGAACCTAAAAAAGATAAAGTACATGGTAATAACTAAAATACAAACACCAAGACCAGAGTTATACATCGACGGCAAGCTAACTGAAAAAACAAAGTACAAATATCTTGCTACTGTAACGGTGCACATCCTATTTGGCTTTAATTTGTGTATGTTTCCTGGTTATAGCGGCGTGCTTTGGCGGAGTTACAGATGTTTAACCTAAACGGTGGTACTTAGACTAACTTTACTCAGGTCGTATAGAGGCTGGAGACCTTCGGTTCTCACACCGAAAGAAAACAACGTCATGGAGATCTATTATTCTTTATTAGGACCGAATGTAAATGTATTACATACTTTAACAATTACTGCGGTGTTCTTAAGTACGAAAATGACGTCGGACGGTTGTCGGTAGCTCGCCTAGCGGCACGAAAGACTGGCTGCCAGTCTAGGTCTGGTTACTGCGGTGTCGGGCAGTGTTAAGTGAAGTAAGAGAGGGGCAAAGAATTGGCACTCACGCAGTCGTACTAACAGGTTTTCGCTGCGATGTCGGACTGTGCTGTACCTAGTGAAGTAAAAGTTAAATAAGTTATAAGCTGTTGCAGTAGTTCTCTGTATTACGCGTAGAACTACCATATGCACCAGACTTCGTTTTCTTCTCTGCAGTCCTATTTAGATGCGTTTTGTACACCTTATGAACCCCTCTATTTCGGGTCGCGGAGTGTCCAGCCAATGACAAAAAAATCTAAATTTTGTTGCCAGCGCTGCGTTAGTTGGTAGTTGCCCTTCTAAAACCCACGACTGTTTAATCCTTTTTAAATCACGTTTTAGATTGAGGTTTCCCACGGCGTATTCAAAACTGCCCTCAACACGTGTTCCTTTAGTTGAAATCGCATCCTAATAAACTTTAAACTAAATTAGTTGGCGGTTTGGGCTATTTGCTTCCCAAATCCGCCTAAGCCTCCTATCATAAATTTAACATAGTTTTCGCCTGTCGTTATGTTATGCGCCGGGATATTTTATTACATCCCGCCGCATTTCTACCAGCTGCAAAAGGAATCGGCTTACAACCTATTCAAATTAAACGAAAGCTTTTGTTTAAGATCTATAATTCTTTACTACTTTCCGCGATACTCCTTGAATTTATGCAAGCCTTCTATTCGCGTAGTTATTCATTTTGAGGGGTGCTACCTTTGATTTAGCTGTTAGCAGTATCACCGTTGTGGCCTCTGATGGTGAAGATCTTTTCATGTAGATTGCCGCCCCATACGTTTTTTCAGAAGAATCGCTGAACCCATGTATCTCTTCTACGCTCGATAGATCCTGCCTGTTTTTTTTCCATTTTTTTGAGATGTCTCTTGGTAGATCAGCGTCTCATGAATACTGGCCGACGACCCATAACCCCTATATTAAGTTTGGCCGTTATGATTATTGGTGCCAGTAGTCTAGCGGATCGAAAATCTGCGATTTCCAACAGGATTTTCCTCTTGGTTATCTTGTCCTTTGACTGCTGCTTGACTTTATATTGTAGCAGATCGCAAGCTGGTGACCAATGAATTCGCAATGTTTTTTTTGTTGTGTCTTCTTTGTCCCTTATTTCGATGTTAATGCTCTTTTCAGTATCTGGCAGGTAGGTAGTCCATTTCCTTAAATTGAATCCTTCTTGGATGCTTCTTGCGTCTTCCTCAGATTTGGCTCCCGTTAGAAGATCATCGACGTAGAAATCTCATGGCTATTTGAGACGCCCTTTAGAAGTCTTGTTCGTCTTCTGCTAGTTGTGGCAGGGTCCGAATGGTCAGTACCAAAACTTAGTATAGGTATAGCACAGAACACAACGTATGCATAAAAATACTTCGCCGGTCAGCAGTGTTTTTTTAAATTTTTGGTACTCAGCCAGCAGCCGTTATGCTAATTATAGGCGTCATGACTGTCATGATGTTATGACATCCGGGACCAACTATTTCCGTGGCAGCCGTTCTACGAGGCGCCGAGAGAAGCAGCCATGGAACTCCCATCCAAGTTCTGAGCAGAAAGAGCGTTGCTTAATTCTACTGATCGAACGTGGACGCTTGTTCAAGCTACACCACCCGGGACCTGTGTGTGAAATCTGACTTAGTGATAGTATTATAATGCGGCAGTGTGCATAAACCTTTCTTATGGTATTGCAACGTGACCCAGTAAACCGACACAAGCTGCGTCTTATATACAAATAGTTTGATTGGCACATGTCGTGAACTAGTTTTTATATTCTAATTGAACGCACTCTTGTGTCCGCATTATTTTACTTAATGGTCTTATCTCATGGGCAAACAATAGTTTGAACAACTACTACAATTTATACAAATACATTTACTTATAAAATACGAGTTTTTATTGTCTTTCCTGAAATTAAAATAGCCTAAATAAAAATGTTTGTAAATACGCGACTCTCACACTACATTGATAACCAATAACATCGACTAAACACACGAAATTAAAACCCGAATAGAAATGGCCAGAAGTGCATTCCTTAAAATACGTGCTTTTTCAGGTGATCGGCAAACCAATTAGATTTACATGCCGGAATGGTAAGATGTCATGTGTTTTTTTATTCTGCTATATGGAATGGAGGCATGGACGTTAAAACAACTAGACATGAAAAAATTGACGGTCTTTGAAATGTGGTGTCATAGGCGCATGGTAAAGATATCTTGGACGGACAAAGTGTCAAACTTAAGATGTTGGAGCGTATGAACACTCAACTTGAGATCACACCCATAATACAAGGAAGAAATATACATAATTTAGGCCACATAACAATAGGCGAGAAGTACGAATTGCTCCGGGTGATCATGCAGGGGACGATAGTAGATAGACGTAACATCGTTAGACGTACGATTTCATGGTTGCGCAATCTGAGGAAATCGTACATCACAACATCCAAAGCACTATTCCCAGCTGCCTACTCCACAGTAAAAATAGCGATGATGATGGCAAACCTCCTGCAAGGAGATCCCACTCGAAGAAAGACACCAAACTGTGCATCTTAGTGAAACGAAAGTCTGGTACCATCGTTCTAAACCTTTATAAAACATCCCCGTAAATTTTAATGGAAATTCGTCTGTATGAAACTTGCCCTCCCTCTTCTCAAATATCTGCCTCCGTAGAATTGTTGAGTATATACTAACTATGGGGTATCACTTATGAATAAGAGGGAAATGTATGTGAAGATGATAAAAAATCGTTAAGAGTAATCTTTGAGATGTTTTTTGGGTATTTGGACCTATTCATACCTAACGGTGCAGAGTTGCTTGAGGACGTATCAAAAACGTGACATCCTGAGGATTCTCAAATCGACCTGTTGAGTGTTAGCGAAGTGCTTCCGCAGTGGAAAGTGGTTTAATAACAAGCACAGGAAGGTGCAGTGTAGTGAAGAGAAAATCAAAGTGGGCCCAAGTAGCCGTTAAGGTGTTAAACGTATTGGAAGTGCCGAGCATCCGGGGAGCTCGATAATGTACGGGCGAGGGTCCCATAACGCCATAATAAATAAACAGACGCGAGTGCTGTGCTAGCGAGTGATTGCAACTACGTAAAGTGGGGGTGGGGGGGGGGGGGCGATAAGGTCGCTATATGAGTCTGGAAGATGTGCAGCAAAGCTTGGGAGAAACAACAAATACCGAAAGACTGACAAATGAACATTATAGTCCCAATGTATAAAAAATCTGGTGTGATACACTCACACAACTTCCTTTTACAGTGATCTTATAATTAGCCAAAAATTTAATTTTTAATTTTTAAGCATTTGTCAAAAGTTTTCAAAAATTACAAATTCTACAAAAACTACAAAATAGAGCGTTAGTTGACGAGACAAATTTCCTCTGAAATTTTAAGCTGAATTAAAAAAGTGTAATAATATACCGGGTGTTCTATTTAAAATAGGAGTTAAAAAAATAGAAAAAAAACAAAAGAAACCCATTTTAGAAGTATTCAACTGGAAAATCATCTATCTCACATCAATGCACAATAAAAATGTAAAGTTTGAAAAAAAATCGTTAGAACCGTTTTTGAAAAAATCGAAAAAATCTGAAAAATTAGAAGAGTAAACACCTACTTCCGGTTATGCGATTTTCTTCAAAAGCTTGCTGTCTCATCTACATAGTACACAAAACTTATATACCGATGGGGCCACAATTATATATAACAGCAATGAGATAACATGAACAAGAATATAACACGTATTGTTTGAGTAAGAAAGAGATAAACATAGTAGCAAATATTCGAGAAGGCTTGACGCTTAATTTAATTATGACATTTGTCAACTAAACATGCCTACTAAAATAATGTTTTCGTATGGCCATCTCTTTCTTATTCAAGCATTCTATTTTGTTATTCATGTTATCTCATTGCTGTTATATATAATTATGGCCCCATCCGTATGAAGTTTCACCGTCATACCTCTTCGTTTTTGAGATATTCTGTTCACAGACAGAGACACACAGACCAATGAACAAAAACATGTTTATTTGGATTCAGGGGACTCGAAAAGGTGAAGATCTGTTGAAATTTAGAATTTTTGGGGCGAATCCAATACTTCCTTTATCGTAAAACGAAGTAAAAAGGTGAACAGACGGATTGTAACAACTACAGGCCCATCTCCCTTTCTACAGTGTGTTTTAAAATATATACAAGAGTAATAGAAATAAGACTAAGAAGCGAAGTAGAAGATAAAATTGAAGACGAGCAGCAGCTTTTAGACCACAGATACAAATAAATGATAATATAAGCATAATAAGAAACTTAATAGAAAAAGTATTTATGAACATGTAAATGGAATAATCTAAATAGAAGGAAAAGAGCAAGAACTTTCGAATGCAATAAACAAGGCGATAGCCTGAGCCCCCTACTCTTCATTATTTTGATCGACAGGTTGCTAAAGAACACTCGACGAGAGACACCAAAGAAAATAGTAAGATATAAAACCTCAACTCAATATTAATAGATAATTTCCTTTACGTGGATGATATAGTCGTAATAGCGGATATGCACAACAAAGAACAAAAGCAAATGGATAGACATAGATATGTTGAATTTAAATGAGTCTGCTACTGTACAATTCACTTCTACATTAGACGAATTAGGATATAAACAAATTATTCAAGAGCCTACACGCGTTACAAAAACTAGTTCAACATTAATTGATCTAATTCTAGTTAATGATAGAAAAATAATTGAGCATTGTGGTGTAATTAATTTACATGGCATATCTGACCACAGCTTGATTTACTGTGATTACCCTTTAGCTGAAGAGTTATCTATAAAACCTTTCTTCTATACTTACCGAGATTTTAATCAATTTAATCCTGAACATTTCCATCTTGACCTTCAGTCAATCCCATGGAATACTATTTATCAATTAAATAATGCAAATGATAAGGTGCAGTTTTTAAATAGAAATATATTAAATTTATTTGAAATGCATACAACAGTAAAGCAGGTTAGAATTACTAAAACAAAAGCTCCCTGGATGACAGAAAATATTAAATTCATGATGTCACTTAGAAATAAGGCATTATCTAGATTTAAAAGAACAAAAAATTGTGCTCACTGGGACTATTACAAGTCCTTACGTAATTATGTAACTTTTGCTATAAGACAAGAAAAAAAGGCGTATCTGGAGTTTCAGCTTAATAAACAGGGTCCTAAGGTATTATGGAAGGAATTGAAAACTACCAATATTTATCAAAAATCACAAGCTGCAGATATTCCCACACATCTAAACAATGCTGATGAAATTAATAACGCATTTATTAATTCTGTTTAATCTATGAAAACAACTAATAACAATGATCTCTTGCATTTTTATTCAGCTAATAAGTTAAAAACGTTTGAGACCCTATTTAAATTCAAAGAAGTGACTGAGAGTGATGTAATGAGGGTCCTTCTTGGTATCAAGACTAACGCTGTTGGTGCTGATGGCCTTAGTATAAGAATGTTATGTCATTGCTGTCCTTATCTAGTACCATATATAACCCATATTTTAAACTATTGTATACTCCATTCTACTTTTCCTGATGGCTGGAAAGTTGCCCACATTATTGCTGTGCCTAAAGTTAAATTACCAACAGATTATAAGGATCTTAGGCTTATTAGTGTTTTACCTTGTCTGTCAAAAATGCTTGAAAATCTTATGGCGGTTCAGATTCGTCAGTATGTTGATCATCATGGTGTACTCCCTGAAACCCAATCTGGCTTCAGATCGGGCTTCAGTTGCACTACATCTCTTTTAAACATAACTGATGATATTCTGGCTGCCGCTGATAAAAATGAATTATCTCTAGCAGTAATGCTTGATTATTCGAGGGCTTTTGACACGATAAGCCATGAAGTACTGTTGAGTATCCTAGATTATATTGGTTTTGACATAACAGCTCGAATGTTAATAAAAAAGTATCTTACAAGTCGCTCTCAAATAGTTGTATTAAATAAAATAAAATCTAAAGCTTTGCCGTTAACACTTGGTGTTCCTCAAGGATCAATTTTAGGGCCTTTGTTATATATCATTTATACCTTCAATTTAAAAACATCTCTAAGATTTTGTGATTACCATTTTTATGCAGATGACACACAACTATTAATCAAATTTAATCCCGATAAAGTAGATGATGTCAATGCTGAAGTTAATTTTGATCTTAAAAATCTTATAGAATATTCGGAAAAACGTAATCTACAAATTAAGGCAAGTAAATGTTATGTGATGTTATTTGGTAGGGCAAAAACTAGAGATGCTAATGTTAATAACATATCTATTAAAATAAGGGATATGTCATTGGAAATTAAAGATTCTTGTAAAAATCTTATCATCGATAATAAATTAAGATTTAAGGAGCATATTTCTAGCAAATTACAAAAATCATATTTAAATTTAAAAATTATCTTTCAGAACCGATTTTCCTTGAATAAAAAAATAAAAACTGTGCTGTATGAATCACTTGTGCTGTCACAATTCAACTTTTGCGATTCTGTATATGGACCTGGTTTGGATAGCAGTGATATTAAGAGAATTCAGCGTATGCAAAACTCCTGCCTGCGTTTAATTTTTGGTATTAGAAAGCATGAACATATCTCACACAAATTAACTGAAATAGGGTGGTTAAATATGAGAAATAGAAGGGTGCTTCATGCTGCTAATTTATATCATAAAATTGTATTTAATAAAATTCCTTCTTATCTTACAATAAAATAAACTTTAGATTTGATGTCTATAATCTTAATGTACGGAATAAATTTTTAATAACACCGCCGTTTCATAGAACTGCCTTATTTGAAAGATCATTTTCTTATAATATAGCCAGGGTTTACAACGCCTTACCAGGTTATTTAAAGCATTGTTCACCAAATAAATTTAAAACAATTTTTTTTAACATCTTGTTCGAAAAACAACATCAAAATTTATAACATCAAATAGTATAATTCAAATCGCGTTATCAATATAATCAAGTTTAGGCAATTCTGTTCTTAATATAATTTTTTGCTCGTTTAAACTATTACTCTTAAACTATTACTCTCAAATCTACACACATATTGGCAACTTATTTAAAATCAGTATATCAATTAATAAATACTGCTGGCTCTCGTATTATTATGAATACTAATATAACATATATAAAGGGTTAAGTGGAAGAGCAGATTCCTATCTTCGGATTGTTATCTGAACTTCGCCCCGTTGGAGCGAATACGCAACTCTGTGATGCTGTTGGTTGTTCATTACTCGTATTGTACTGCTGATATATTTTCTTTTCTTTATACTATATGTGGGTAATTATGTATTTGTTCCAATAAATGCCATTTATTATTATTATTATTATTATATATGGAAGACGGAGATCGAAAAACTAAAAATGGAGATAAACACAAATAAAACAAAAGTTTTGAAAATAAATTAACCAACTGAAGATAACGAAACAATAACTATAGCATGTAAAGAAAACAGAATAGAACAATTACCAAATTTTAACTACCTAGGAAGCATACTAACGGAAGATGGGAAAATAGATGCGGGGATAGTAAACAGAGGAAGAAAAACAAACAATCTATACTACGCCTGAAACAGAACGATATATAGAAAATCAGAGCTTAAAAAGCAAACAAAACTTCAAGTATACAAAACAATAGTAATCTCAAAAATATATGCGAACGAATGCTGGCCATTACAAAAAAAAACATGAAAAGAAAGTAACAGCAGCAGAAATAAAACATCTTAGAGGAATAACAGAGAAAACGAAAATAAACAGTATCCGAAATTAAAAAAATTAGAGAAGATTTGAAACAAAAATCAATACGGAAATGGTTCGGACCTATCGACAATGGATGAAGAAAGTAATATAGGCGAGAGAAATAGAAAAGAGAAGAGCAGGAAGACCGAGGAAAATATGGATGGGCAGAATGTATGTGTTTAGTTGATACGTCAAACAAGTTATTTCCTCCACTCCCTGGTCAAAACACTTAGGACTGAAAAACACAATAAACATATTACTATATTTAACGAATTAATAAAAATTCAGTATACAACGTGTACAGTAACGGCTCCAAAATCGACCTTGAGGTACTCCTTGCTAAATTAGCAGCGACAAGGAAATGTTGCACTCGGATTTTACTCTCCACATCCTTGCTGTGAAGTAGCTTTTATATAATTCTTATAAAGTGGGGAACTGAAATTGAGAACTAGTGATTAATGGAATCAAACGCTTTATTGTAATCCAAGAGATTAAGAATTGTTAATTTTCCGGTATTCATTTGATCCACTGCCTTAATAATGACATCTGTTGTATTCATCAACATGGTGGTACAACAGTAGAAAGGTCTAAAACCCGGTTGTTCATGATTTTCTTCCTTTAGTTCATTAATTTTCGATATTGGTGTTACGACAGTGTTTCCAATTGTTCAGAAAAATATTAAGTATACTATCTCTAAAGAAAGTACATTTTTGAAATTTCAGTAAACTCCAGTGATTGGAATTCGTTTAGGAATATCTGTAGCCAGCGTACAATAAATGAGCTCGTGATGGTATTCACTATTAATCTTAAGAATTTATCCAAAGAAGGATTAGTATAAGAAATAACAGCTAACATCCTGGTATGGCATGGACAAGTGCTGAAATTCCAGAAACCCAACTGGCCCGGGGTCAGCGATCATTACCCCCATCAAGTAATACTTAAATATCCTTTATCTAATAGACTTGTCTGTCCGTCCGTCCGTCCGGGACGCTGTTTCAGCAGCCAAACCGTAAGAGATAGAGAAAAAAGTTATTAAAGTTATATGTTTGGAATGGTCATGTCAGGTCAGGAACCGAATTTCAGTCTTTAACACTAATTATTATCGTAATTATCCTAATCCGAACTTTTTAGGTTAGCTTCTAGGCAAATTTTATCGAGGCGAATGCGACTGGTAGTTTGCTACCAACAATGACGTCATATACGTACGTGTGGTGAATACGCGTTCTATTTGCAAAACGGTCTTAGTAGTAGAGATAGGCGGGTTCTACGATAAAATGACCTCACTTGACCCCAAACCAATTTTTGGGAGTCTGACAGTGGGCCACCAATTTTGGGTGTCTGACAGTGGGCCACTTTAAGGTCACCGATTGGTAACATACAGTATGCGTCATAAGAAACGTCCCTAATGACTTAAATCGTTCAACCCTTACCTCGCGGCGCGGGGCGGGGTGGTGTTGGAAGGGGGACTTCTGGATCACTTCAAGGTCACCGATTAGACTCTGACAGACTTTCACTTCTGGATATAAATGTCAAAGTTCACATCGTGCGGGGCAGAGCCCTAGATTCGTAATTTTGCGTCAGCCGCCGGGGCCCCCATGTTCAAGTATATATTTTCGGGTAAATTTTTATATTAAAAATGTAAGATATTGCTAACATGTTCGGGGTATTGCGCAATATCAACCCCGAGGGGCAGAGCTCCAGCCGCCGGGGGCTCGCATCAGGTTTTTTGTATATTTAAGGCTAATTTATTCCAGCGCTGCGGTTACCTGTCAAATTTTGATGAGCGTGGGAACCGCAAAATTGTCATCTTCATTATCTTGAGTGTCATCTTCATAATGCCAAATGTCAAAGTTCATCGGAGTCTGTCAGACTCCAAAACTCTATCTTTCTCTCTCTAACACATAGGTTTCTACAGAATCCATCTTTCTTTCTCTAACACATAGGTTTCTATAGGTACCTCTATCTACATAACATAAAAATGCAAGAGCGGAGGAAGTTTCAAGGTTACATCAACCCCAGAGGGCAGAGAGGACGCAAAGGTGTCATCTTCATTATCTTGAGTGTCATCTTGCCATTGTGGAAACCGGTTTCAAAAGTCGTTAGATGTGAATAACATCCCCTAAACATCAACTCCGGCGCCCCATGTCCAAGTATATATTTGCGGGTAAATTTTTTAAAGCCAAATGTCAAAGTTTATCGGAGTCTGTCAGACCCCGGGGGGCAATGCAAATTTAAGGCTAATCTATTCCTTAATGTAAAAAATAGCGCCGTGGTTAACTGACAAATTTTGATGAGCATGGGAACCGGAAGTGAAACCGCAAAGGTGTCATCTTCATTATCTTGATCGGAGTCTGTCCGCCGGGGCCTCCATGCACAAGTTCGGGAGCGGAGAAAGTTTCAGCCGCCGGGGCCCGCATGCGCACACCAACCTCGGGGCAAAGCCCCAGCCGCCGGGGCCCCCTTGAACAAGCTAGAGGATGGAGAAAGTGTCAAAATGAAAAGGGGTTGTATCTCGTAAACGGGTGGGAAAAATGAAAAACGGGTGAAAAAATGGCACCCCCACACTACTTGTTAACCCCCATCTGGAAATGAAGCCATCTATAACATATTAAAAATTGAAAGTGCCCTTATGACAATTTTTGTAAAATTATATTTTCGAGCCGCAAGAACTGATAAACAGCCGAATGTCGGGTGGCTGAACACTAAAAGGGGTTGTATCTCGTAAACGGGTGGGAAAAATGAAAAACGGGTGAAAAAATGGTACCCCCACACTACTTGTTAACCCCCATCTGGAAATGAAGCCATCTATAACATATTAAAAATTGAAAGTGCCCTTATGACAATTTTTGTAAAATTATATTTTCGAGCCGCAAGAACTGATAAACAGCCGAATGTCGGGTGGCTGAACACTAAAAGGGGTTGTATCGCGTAAACGGGTGGGAAAAATGAAAAACGGGTGAAAAAATGGCACCCCCACACTACTTGTTAACCCCCATCTGGAAATGAAGCCATCTATAACATATTAAAAATTGAAAGTGCCCTTATGACAATTTTTGTAAAATTATATTTTCGAGCCGCAAGAACTGATAAACAGCCGAATGTCGGGTGGCTGAACACTAAAAGGGGTTGTATCGCGTAAGCGGGTGGGAAAAATGAAAAACGGGTGAAAAAATGGCACCCCCACACTACTTGTTAACCCCCATCTGGAAATGAAGCCATCTATGATATATTAAAAATTGAAAGTGCTTTTATGGCAATTTTTGAAGCTGCAAGAACTGATAAACAGAACATAATTAATAGGGAAACGACATTCTTGAACTTGTGACATTATCGTTTTGCTACATGTATTAACTAATATAAATAACAGTTATGTCGGCGCGCACACGTTTAATATAATTTTAAACGCCTGCCTATTGAGGCCTAGTTTTTTTACAGGTTAATTTGTCGTAACCTAAATCATTCAACCCTTATCTTGTTGCACGGAGTGGGAGGAGTCGGCGCTCAGGAATCTGTGAGTAAGCCACATCAACATATTTTTATGGACACCCGGGGTACTCATATATTTTATATTCAAACCTGCTAGATGAAAGCGATCACTCCTATGCCGACAATAAAATTACCTAATTAATAACAGTTATAGGAGCGTCAATGTCACAAAACATTTAGCTTTAATTACAATTATTACGGAGCGCATAAAAATATAGCAGATGTAATTAATGTTCGCGAATATGCAATGCGGTGAAAGTGTAAACTTGAACTGACCCCGGCAAAAATCGAATGTCGCGCTACGCTAAATTGCAAATATGTTTTTCAATTAGGCGCTAGTTATTATATATTTTGGTTTACGTATTTTCGATATGCGCTTTAATCCTGTGTTTCTAAAGAGATTATTCACTGAGTGCTTTGTACAGTAAATATAAATTCATACTAGATGCATGTAATCCGCGCTCAAAAATGCCATTTACATTTACATATAAAGTTGTTTTATTCCATTATATAATGATATGATACACGTTTAACAAAGCGCAATAACAAATCGGTCTGGAATGATATAAACAAGCGGGTCAACCAATTTTTAAAATAAATATTTTTAAAAGTTGCCGTTTTTTATTACAGCTTATACTTCGGAGCATCAACGAAAAATTTTTCTTTTTTACCTGGTAATAAAGCGCAATGGTGGTGTGTTTTTAGCCCGCTAGTAACATACATTTAATGTTGTATAATATAATTTCAAAGAATCCTTGAAATAATAGGTTCATCGAAGAATGCACACCAATTAAATCAAATACGAGACGCATACCGCAGTAAACGTCTACTTAAATTAATAATTTGAAGGGGCTGTTATCTTAAAATGTACTGCTCGGGTTTGCTTATTTTAATAGCATTAAATTAAAAGCAGGCGCAAATTGTTAAAGTTAGTAGACACGTTTTAACTAAAAAAATATAAAACCTAAACTCATTATGCGTCCTAAACCGGCAGTGGTGCAATTTCTCTCGTATTGACACTCCTGCAACTGATCTTGAGCTCATAATATTACCTTTCTAATTTAATTCGGTTTATATCGCACTTGACCTTCGACTCATAGGACAGGTGCACACTTTCGCTGCATTACGTGTTCGAGAATGTTAATTTCATATATTAAAACAGGGGCATTATAAACAAAACCTACTATGTAAAGCAATAAAATTAAAACACGAGATAAAGATGGGGAAAAAATTTGCTACAAAGATTTCTGCAGTTTATACCCGTAGGTGTGCAAATACGGCAAGTTTACAGTTGGCCACCCGGATGTACACGTGTACTCATAAAAATGGAATACACTTACTGTTGCACTGATGTGAAAAGTCGTATTATTCACATTATTAAATAAATTTTTTATACGATATCTTTATTTAGCCATTTTCTTTTAACTTAATACAACAAACAATTTCACTTTATCGATGTTTCAAGCCAACCGGTATTACAAAAATCAGTCCAACAGCAAGTGTATTCCATTTTTTATGAGCACAAGTGTACATGTGGGAAAATTGCCGGCAACAACCCGAACAGGGAGCAGAGGGGCTAATTCAGTGTATTATATTGATACCTCAAGATTTATATCATCCCTGTTTTACCAATAAATGAAAATAAAAAATTGCTGTTCTCTCTCCCTGTCGTACATCCCCTGTAAACTCCAATCAAGGGTTATGCACTCGCACTGAAACGAGAGAGAGGGCACATGGGTCATAGATGAGGTTAGGGCGGCTCTCAGCAAAGGATATCGCATCTTAAAAATTCAAGAAATATGGAAATATACGGTATGAACGGGTCTGTTTACAGAATTTATAGTCACATTTCTGAAAATTAAACAAGAGGCATCAGGATGACCTCAAGGCTGTTCAACTGAAGAACAGAATCGAAAGTATACGACTGGCCCCGACTAAAATAGAAAGAAACCCTGATTTACGCTCCTTGGCTAAACTTATGCTGAATTCGTTCTGGGGTAAGTTTGGTCAGCGGGAAAATCAGCCCAAGACAGAAATAATTACAGAGCCTGCTGAATTGTACTCGCTCCTAACCAACCCAGAAATCAATATCTGACATATAAATCATGTTAATGAAGAAACTATAATTGTTAATTGGGTACACAAAGAGCAAGCATCTGAGCCCCTATTGACTGTGAATGTGGCGATATCCTGTTTCACGACTGCGCTGTATAACGAGATGGAAAAATTGGAGGGAGATGGTTTTGTACGGAGATACTGATTCACTCCAGTACATATTCAAGGAAAATCACTATGAACCCCTATCGAGGAACTTCCTATGTGAAATAACCGATGCGCTAGAGGAATATGGACCAGGAAGTTATATAACTAATTTTGTAACAGGGGGACCTAAAACATACGCCTATGCGATTTATTCGCCAGAAACAAAAAATATGCGGAGATTTGTAAATTTAAAGGTATTACCTTATCGCAGAAAAATCTTAAAAAAGTTAATATGTGTGTTTTAGAAGATCTAATAATAAATATGGGTAAAGACGACAAGGAGGTAATTCTGTTTAATAAAAACATTCGTACAACTATGAACCATACGATAGTAACAAAAGACGAATTTAAAACCTCTAAATTACATTTAATAAACGCAGAATCATAGAAAATTACGATTCTGTGCCCTATGGGTACACCAAAAGATCAAAACTTGTTTAAACATAGTACCCCATGTTAGAAGTACTGATAGTCTCCAGAATATTTTAACAGTTCGCATGTTAGCAGGTTAACAGTTTGAAGCAGTTAACCATACGCTATATGAAAAACATTAAAAAAACAGTGTTAAAATAGCCTAATATAGCAGATAGCTACAGCTATATGGCACAGCCAGCTGTCATTTACAGATATAATCAACAGGTCAGAAAATGTTTCGAACAGGTCTGGAGCAACCACCACTCAGTCCAACAGTTTTTACCTACAAATTTTACAGAAATCGATGCAGTATATGAGCGGCCTAATGGGCAAATAGTGTTTTTCATAGACAAATATATTTATGCGATGGAATTTCCTTCGATGCAACTTGTACATGGTTATCCGAAACTGAACACAGTTCTAGGCCAACGTAATATAATTGAGATAAACGGCGTACTTAATACGTACCTACTCTGGTCGGACGTACGTCTTTTATGAGCCAAACCTTTACATGGAAGTGGACGAATGTAGTTTTAAATACTCAACACTCGGTACGACTAACAAAGATTTTCCAGGGGTACCCATTGACTTTAAATCTGTTTTTCGATATACGAACGGACACATATTTCTTTAATAAAAAGAATTTTTATGAATACAACGAATTTTCGGGTACACTAGTATGTATGTATGTATTATCGTTAACCTCTTTTTACCTTGCGGTGTAGAGGCTGGTGCTTTATGTGCTTGCATCTGGCGGTACAATGCTCAACTTGCCCCGGATTCGGGATACAAAGTTGGAGCGCGCCTTTTGTGCTTACACAGCAACCATTGTGTGAAGTGTGTGTCATGTTGATGTGTTGACCTTGTTACTCTATCTCTTAGGTCTGTGGTTCTGAGTAGAGCACAGTTAATTTGGTGCCCAACTGTGAATGGTCTCACCGAGCCCGATTCCAATCGCCAAGGCTTCGGAAAAATTCCGGCCCCCGCGGGATTCGAACCAAGGACTTGCTTACTAGCAAGCCTAGCGCTACCCAACTGCGCTACCCGGCTTCTGTGGGTACACTAGTTCAAGCCGGTAAAAAGAATCTCGATATTTTCAGTTTGAATTGTCCGCACGAAAGCATTTTACAGCAATTATATAATCTAGTAACAAATCTAATGGCATTGGAAAACGTAGGATCGCATTAGCGTGCCTCGATTTACAAGACGATTAAGAGGTTTAAACAGTTATCGGTACAATACCTATAGAAGATTATTCGGGTACATACGATAAAAATCAGTTATGCTATGATCCTTGACCGACCAGAAGATGAGGTGCGCATATGCATAAAAAGACGATTAGAAATAAGGTTAATTGTAGAGTGAAAATATTTAATAAAGGCATTTATGAAATATCTGTGTGTTATTTGTGTAAGAGGCACGAGTATACATATTCTAACCACGGACATACAGACAGGCAGATAGAGCAGCGTCTTCGTGTGTTAGACGGAGATGTTCAAAATGGCGCATTTAACAGCTCTTTATATAAATATGAATATATTTAGTAATATTTCGGTGGTTTTATTTCAAAGTTATAAGCGCTCTTAGTGGCTGCTGTGATCTTCGAGAGTGTGACATTGAATTTTTATAGATTATAAAGACCATTTGAATTTGAAGTACATCGAGTTTCAGACCGCCCATAGTAATTGCATCTAAATTTAAAAACTTCTAGAATTATTCCCGTGGTGTTTCATAACTTTAGCCAGTTCTTTGTTAAACCCTAGTAAAAGCTATTCCCCTAAACAAGGAGCGCTATATTTCTTTTACGAAAACTAACGACGGAGATGGTATTAAATTTAAATTTATAGATTCATTTCGATTTATGAATTCTTCTTTAGAAAGATTGGCATCCTATTTGTAGCCGGCAAACCCTAATCTTTTAGTTAGTGTATTATTAAATCTGCATCGATTTCTGTAAAATTTGTAGGTAAAAACTGTTGGACTGAGTGGTGGTTGCTCCAGACCTGTTCGAAACATTTTCTGACCTGTTGATTATATCTGTAAATGACAGCTGGCTGTGCCATATAGCTGTAGCTATCTGCTATATTAGGCTATTTTAACACTGTTTTTTAATGTTTTTCATCTAGCGTATGGTTAACTGCTTCAAACTGTTAACCTGCTAACATGCGAACTGTCAAAATATTCTGGAGACTATCAGTACTTCTAACATGGGGTACTATGTTTAAACAAGTTTTGATCTTTTGGTGTACCCATAGGGCACAGAATCGTAATTTTCTATGATTCTGCGTTTATTAAATGTAATTTAGAGGTTTTAAATTCGTCTTTTGTTACTATCGTATGGTTCATAGTTGTACGAATGTTTTTATTAAACAGAATTACCTCCTTGTCGTCTTTACCCATATTTATTATTAGATCTTCTAAAACACACATATTAACTTTTTCAAGATTTTTCTGCGATAAGGTAATACCTTTAAATTTACAAATCTCCGCATATTTTTTGTTTCTGGCGAATAAACCGCATAGGCGTATGTTTTAGGTCCCCCTGTTACAAAATTAGTTATATAACTTCCTGGTCCATATTCCTCTAGCGCATCGGTTATTTCACATAGGAAGTTCCTCGATAGGGGTTCATAGTGATTTTCCTTGGATATGTACTGGAGTGAATCAGTATCTCCGTACAAAACCCTCTCCCTCCAATTTTTCAATCTCGTTATACAGCGCAGTCGTGAAACAGGATATCGCCACATTCACAGTCAATAGGGGCTCAGATGCTTGCTCTTTGTGTACCCAATTAACAATTATAGTTTCTTCATTAACAGGATTTATATGTCAGATATTGATTTCTGGGTTGATTAGGAGCGAGTACAATTCAGCAGGCTCTGTAATTATTTCTGTCTTGGGCTGATTTTCCCGCTGACCAAACTTACCCCAGAACGAATTCAGCATAAGTTTAGCCAAGGAGCGTAAACCAGGGTTTCTTTCTATTTTAGTCGGGGCCAGTCGTATACTTTCGATTCGAAAATAATCGTCTATATATTGCTGCTTCTGTTCTTCAGTTGAACAGCCTTGAGGTCATCCTGATGCCTCTTGTTTAATTTTCAGAAATGTGACTATAAATTCTGTAAACAGACCCGTTCATACCGTATATTTCCATATTTCTTGAATTTTTAAGATGCGATATTCTTTGCTGAGAGCCGCCCTAACCTCATCTATGACCCATGTGCCCGCTCTCTCGTTTCAGTGCGAGTACATAACCCTTGATTGGAGTTTACAGGAGATGTACGACAGAGAGAGAGAACAGCAATTTTTTATTTTCATTTATTGGTAAAACAGGGATGATATAAATCTTGAGGTATCAATATAATACACTGAATTAGCCCCTCTGCTTCCTGTTCGGGTTGTTGCCGGCAATTTTCCCACATGTACACTTGTGCTCATAAAAAATGGAATACACTTGCTGTTGGACTGATTTTTGTAATACCGGTTGGCTTGAAAAATCGATAAAGTGAAATTGTTTGTTGTATTAAGTTAAAAGAAAATGGCTAAATAAAGATATCGTATAAAAAATTTATTTAATAATGTGAATAATACGACTTTTCACATCAGTGCAACAGTAAGTGTATTCCATTTTTATGAGTACACGTGTACATCCGGGTGGCCAACTGTAAACTTGCCGTATTTGCACACCTACGGGTATAAACTGCAGAAATCTTTGTAGCAAATTTTTTCCCCATCTTTATCTCGTGTTTTAATTTTATTGCTTTACATAGTAGGTTTTGTTTATAATGCCCCTGTTTTAATATATGAAATTAACATTCTCGAACACGTAATGCAGCGAAAGTGTGCACCTGTCCTATGAGTCGAAAGTCAAGTGCGATATAAACCGCCTTAAATTAGAAAGGTAATATTGTGAGCTCAAGATCAGTTGCAGGAGTGTCAATACGAGAGAAATTGCACCACTGCCGGTTTAGGACGCATAATGAGTTTAGGTTTTATATTTTTTGAGTTAAAACGTGTCTACTAACTTTAACAATTTGCGCCTGCTTTTAATTTAATGCTATTAAAATAAGCAAACCCGAGCAGTACATTTTAAGATAACAGCCCCTTCAAATTATTAATTTAAGTAGACGTTTACTGCGGTATGCGTCTCGTATTTGATTTAATTGGTGTGCATTCTTCGATGAACCTATTATTTCAAGGATTCTTTGAAATTATATTATACAACATTAAATGTATGTTACTAGCGGGCTAAAAACACACCACCATTGCGCTTTATTACCAGGTAAAAAAGAAAAATTTTTCGTTGATGCTCCGAAGTATAAGCTGTAATAAAAAACGGCAACTTTTAAAAATATTTATTTTAAAAATTGGTTGACCCGCTTGTTTATATCATTCCAGACCGATTTGTTATTGCGCTTTGTTAAACGTGTATCATATCATTATATAATGGAATAAAACAACTTTATATGTAAATGTAAATGGCATTTTTGAGCGCGGATTACATGCATCTAGTATGAATTTATATTTACTGTACAAAGCACTCAGTGAATAATCTCTTTAGAAACACAGGATTAAAGCGCATATCGAAAATACGTAAACCAAAATATATAATAACTAGCGCCTAATTGAAAAACATATTTGCAATTTAGCGTAGCGCGACATTCGATTTTTGCCGGGGTCAGTTCAAGTTTACACTTTCACCGCATTGCATATTCGCGAACATTAATTACATCCGCTATATTTTTATGCGCTCCGTAATAATTGTAATTAAGGCTAAATGTTTTGTGACATTGACGCTCCTATAACTGTTATTAATTAGGTAATTTTATTGTTGGCATAGGAGTGATCGCTTTCATCTAGCAGGTTTGAATATAAAATATATGAGTACCCCGGGTGTCCATAAAAATATGTTGATGTGGCTTACTCACAGATTCCTGAGCGCCGACTCCTCCCACTCCGTGCAACAAGATAAGGGTTGAATGATTTAGGTTACGACAAATTAACCTATAAAAAAACTAGGCCTCAATAGGCAGGCGTTTAAAATTATATTAAACGTGTGCGCGCCGACATAACTGTTATTTATATTAGTTAATACATGTAGCAAAACGATAATGTCACAAGTTCAAGAATGTCGTTTCCCTATTAATTATGTTCTGTTTATCAGTTCTTGCAGCTTCAAAAATTGCCATAAAAGCACTTTCAATTTTTAATATATCATAGATGGCTTCATTTCCAGATGGGGGTTAACAAGTAGTGTGGGGGTACCATTTTTTCACCCGTTTTTCATTTTTCCCACCCTTTTACGCGATACAACCCCTTTTAGTGTTCAGCCACTCGACATTCGGCTGTTTATCAGTTCTTGCAGCTCCAAAATATAATTTACAAAAATTGTCATAAGGGCACTTTCAATTTTAAATATGTTATAGATGGCTTCATTTCCAGATGGGGGTCAACAACTAGTGTGGGGGGTGCCATTTTTTCACCCGTTTTTTATTTTTCCCACCCGTTTACGAGATACAACCCCTTTTAGTGTTCAGCCACCCGACATTCGGCTGTTTATCAGTTCTTGCGGCTCCAAAATATAATTTACAAAAATTGTCATAAGTTTCGGCTTAGACCGCGTAGTATACTACGCGGTCTAAGCCGAAATTCTATGTTAAGAAGAATAATTCGAGTAACCGCGAAAGCCTCAAACAATACATAATTGTCATAAGGGCACTTTCAATTTTTAATATATTAATAGATGGCTTCATTTCCAGATGGAGGTTAACAAGTAGTGTGGGGGTGCCATTTTTTCACCCGTTTTTCATTTTTCCCACCCGTTTACGAGATACAACCCTTTTTAGTGTTCAGCCACCCGACATTCGGTTGTTTATCAGTTCTTGCAGCTCCAAAATATAATTTACAAAAATTGTCATAAGGGCACGTTCAATTTTTAATATATTAATAGATGGCTTCATTTCCAGATGGGGGTTAACAAGTAGTGTGGGGGTGCCATTTTTCACCCGTTTTTCATTTTTCCCACCCGTTTACGAGATACAACCCCTTTTAGTGTTCAGCCACCCGACATTTTGACACTTCCTCCATCCTCTAACTTGTTCAAGGGGGCCCCGGCGGCTGGGGCTTTGCCTCGAGGTTGGTGTGCGCATGCGGGCCACGGCGGCTGAAACTTTCTCCGCTCCCGAACTTGTGCATGGAGGCCCCGGCGGACAGACTCCGATCAAGATAATGAAGATGACACCTTTGCGGTTTCACTTCCGGTTCCCATGCTCATCAAAATTTGTCAGTTAGCCACGGCGCTATTTTTTACATTAAGGAATAGATTAGCCTTAAATTTGCATTGCCCCCCGGGGTCTGACAGACTCCGATGAACTTTGACATTTGGCTTTAAAAAATTTACCCGAAAATATATACTTGGACATGGGGCGCCGGAGTTGATGTTTAGGGGATGTCATTCACATATAACGACTTTTGAAACCGGTTTCCACAATGGCAAGATGACATTCAAGATAATGAAGATGACACCTTTGCGTCCTCTCTGCCCTCTGGGGTTGATGTAACCTTGAAACTTCCTCCGCTCTTGCATTTTTATGTTATGTAGATAGAGGTACCTATAGAAACCTATGTGTTAGAGAAAGAAAGATGGATTTTGTAGAAACCTATGTGTTAGAGAGAGAAAGATAGAGTTTTGGAGTCTGACAGACTCCGATGAACTTTGACATTTGGCATTATGAAGATGACACTCAAGATAATGAAGATGACACCTTTGCGGTTCCCACGCTCATCAAAATTTGACAGGTAACCGCAGCGCTGGAATAAATTAGCCTTAAATATACAAAAAACCTGATGCGAGCCCCCGGCGGCTGGAGCTCTGCCCCTCGGGGTTGATATTGCGCAATACCCAGAACATGTTAGCAATATCTTACATTTTTAATATAAAAATTTACCCGAAAATATATACTTGAACATGGGGGCCCCGGCGGCTGACGCAAAATTACGAATCTAGGGCTCTGCCCCGCACGATGTGAACTTTGACATTTATATCCAGAAGTGAAAGTCTGTCAGAGTCTAATCGGTGACCTTGAAGTGATCCAGAAGTCCCCCTTCCAACACCACCCCGCCCCGCGCCGCGAGGTAAGGGTTGAACGATTTAAGTCATTAGGGACGTTTCTTATGACGCATACTGTATGTTACCAATCGGTGACCTTAAAGTGGCCCACTCTTTATTTTCCATTTTTGGGATATTTTGGAAATCCTTGACCTTTAGAGGATCCTACTGGATTTTCAAATTAGATTGTTAGTATGATTTCCGGCGGCCATTTTATGGCACTGATTTCGTGAGATTGTTCCTGGGTGCTGTGTCTGGGATTTTGCTTCATGCAGATTAAAATTGCCGAATTATGGTGTAAAATCGTTGCTTACTCTTAAGAAATTCTGTGTGAAATTGCTAGAATAAAGCTAGTTAAACTGGGGTATAAATTTATTTCTGGAAAATCACCTAATTGTGGCCTGTCGTCCCGTTATGAAGATCGATTTCGATATTGTTTTATTTTAGGACTTTTTCTCGTACTTCCTTGTGGCTCAGTGCCATGCTCTGCATATGTTCCCTCTTGGGCTTTGATGTCGCCTTCTGTAGGACCTGGAGCACCAACTCCTACATAGCTCTGAGTCTCTCCGTTACTCTCACGACTTCCGACAACTGAGACCACACGACCTTTCCCCTTGCAACAACTGGAGAAAAGCCTGCTTCACCCTAATTTGCACATTAGCTTGAACGGCCTCTCAGCAATCTGTCGCTGCGATGTATTGTTGCGTTCCTCAACGTTAAAAATTAATACTTATGTGAGGGCATACTGGAGTCAACAAAAAAAAACTACTTATTAACGCTGAAAGACACCTATTAAAGTGTGCAATACACCCTGGGGGCATGGTACCATTCGTAAGGTTTCGGGTTTCAATAATTGATACCTTTAAGCGATTTGATGAGACTCCCGTTTTCCGATATTGCAGTACTTTTATTTTAAGTTAGCCTATACTCGTAGTTGAGATACGTCGTGTGCTCATTGAGATAGGAGTAGAGGGGAGACGACGTACGATGTCGACAAGCGTCTAAGGGTCGGCCACATTGTTAGCAGCCTTACGTCATACGCGCGGGAAAAGTTTATATGTGCGAATTTTTCGATTTTATAAATTGTAGTGATGGCTTCTTGTGCTCTGCGTACTTGCCCTAGCATAAGTAAGGTGGACAAGAAAAATACAACGGGAATGACGTTTCATAGATGAGTAATTCCTCAATTTTGCTAAAATCATAGGTTAGGTAGCATGGTGCAGGGCCGTATATAATAATATTATAGCAACTCTAATTTGTATGTAATGGTGATTTTAGCCGGCAATGGGAGCACTATCGTAGTAATATTTAATACGATCATGAAATAACCAAAACGCATATTGTATGGTAGATAATCATAATGCCACGATTAAAAAACAAACACTCATAACCCACAATAATTAAACAATTTCTCAATACGGCCCTGACCATCCGCCATATTGTCAGCAGCTTTGGCCCCACCCACCACGGACGTTTTTCTGTCAGATGAAATGAGCGTATGTCGTCTCCTCTCCACTCCTATCTCAATGCGTGTGCTCGAGAGAATTGACAGCAAACATCGTAGAGTTGGTTTTTTACTGAAATTTATTAAAATTACAATTATGTTACTACACTTTATACTTAAAACTTTTTTTGTGTACAGAAATTCCCCGTGTAGCAAACAGAGAAAAAAGAGATCGAGGATGGGGAGTCAATTTTTCCATATCGTTTGTAGTTATCGAGATTCCCTACGAAAATATCGAAATTTGACCACCCTGTACGCTATGTTTCTGCGACCACAAGAAAGATAGATTTTTGCAATTTAATGAACGACAGCTTTATTATGACAACTGACAACGTCAGTAGATTGTCAGTAGTTTTTCTAGGTTAAAATGACGTATTTTCAGTAATTGTTGGGTTAAAATTACCTATTTAGCCCACTGTATAACTGTGAATTGTGCATTTTTTTCATAACAAACACGTTCGTTATGATAACGACTGGGTCAATGATATTTTCATTTTTCGTGGCTATTTGACTGCATGGAAACTGCCACTTTCGCATATGGGCGTGGGAAATAGCTATTTATATATCTAGTGACCAAAGGTATTCATTTCCTCCCGCGTGTGAATTTAATGCCCGACGCGTTAGCGAAGGTTAATGACCTTTTAATTTAATATGATTAATTAAATAAATGAGTAAGAACGACCTCGCAAATATTTTATTTACCCTTTAAAATTCGATTAAAAGGAGTTGTAATTTACTAACTCGTTGAAATAAATGGTTATATGCCCTGTTGATATTTTGTTTATCTACAAGTAATAACAATATTATGGCTAGCTCAAAATGTCGGTAAGCAATTACCCTTTCTCTCGGTTAGGTTCAATTGGGCTGAATATATAATTCTTAATTTAACTGAATACGGTTCTGTATGTCAACTTCGTACTATTGCGCACAAGTAAATATTCGAAAGTAGGTCCTACGTGAAATCAAAACGGTTTCCACTGACAATTGTGACCGTGAATTTAAAATAAAGTGAAAATTTATCACAGTTCCAACGGTAAATATTTGAATTAAGCTGTTTCGCGGCATTTACATCATTTGTTTTGCTAGCATTTGTTAAGAGGGGTCCAGATCCACGCACCAATTGTTTCAGCCGGCGTCGTTTTAAGATCTAACTGTCACATAACCTCAAATTATGGAGTTGGGCTAATTTGCTGCCTGGTTTCACTTTTCTCGTTCGTTGTGGACGGCTAGATCGTAGTTCCGTACAATCTCTAGAAAATCCCTTAACGTTTTCACATTCTAGACTGCTACCGCCCTTGTGATTTCAGCCTCCAAATGTCTCGATAAATGTTGTATGATTTCCTCTTCAGTTAGTTTTGGCGTCACTGCACGTTTGTTAATTTGCTTTAAACAGTTCACATAAGTCACTGCACTGATTAATTTTATGAAAGTATTTCCTTCACCAAGGCGTCGCTTGATTGCACATGTCTTATTTTCCACACAATTCCAATTCATCCGCCGCGCCGTGTCCTTTTCGTGAATTTTTATTAACCCTGGCTTGTTGATTCTTACAATTTTCCATCAAATGCCTTAATTCCAGCCTTCTTAGCTGCTCGTTGCAACGTTCATTGGCTTATCTAGCTTTTCCTACCTTTCTTTTAAAACCCTGACAAATATTTCACTGTTTAACGTTACTTGAATTATTCGCTTCAATTTATTGCCTTTGCAAACCATTTTGTAATGGCTATTACTTTGCACAAACCTCATATTTTAAATTTTATTTTACATTCAACTTAGATCCTTGTGAGAATTGAGCTTTGCTTAAACCGTTCTTCAATTAATTATACTGCTATTAATTGGCATCTCTTTACCAATGCATTCAATCTATTAAATTTAAAGTTTAGCCTTGCAGTTATATAAAATACCTCACCCTGAGCTTTAGTGAAATGTCCATTAATTTGGCAATGCTATCAGAGTTGAGTTTGTAGGGCTTAATACCATCGCAATATATATGATTTTTTCTTCGAACGCATGTTCGATTGCGCGAAATTTCAAAAATTTTGATTTAGGGAATCATTGTAGTGAGTCTAGATTTCTGTAGTGACATTTTTTCTAATTTCCAAATCAACATAACGTTGTAAAGCTTTGGTGTGATATCCATGGTGACATAAACACAAATGCTGGAGCAAAAAATATTGGCTCCCGCCGGGAGTCAATAAAAATTGACTCCCGACGGGTTTCTCCATCAGGAAGCCTCCAATAAAAATTTACTCCCGCTGGTTGGAAATTGACAGTTTTGTTTCTTAAGACTAGGGCGCAAAAGTCGACGTTCTATAGAGTGAGTAGAAATAGTTATTTATGCATCAAGGACGAAAAATTGGCTTTTTATGGACGATGCCTGCAATTGCTGGCCGAGGCGATAGCCGAGGCAAGCAAGCAATCAGGCAAGGCCATAAAAAGCTGTTTTCGTCCGAGGTGCATATTAATTTTTTCCGTCGACCGTCATAATTTGAAAAAAAATTAAAGTGAAGTCCGAATTATAAGGGTTGTTGAGGACGAAAAACGTTTGCGGACAAAAAGCGTTTGCGGACGAAAAGTGTTTGCGGCCGAAAAGTGTTTAAGGACGAAAAGCGTTTGCGGCTGTAAAGTGCGGCCGTAAAGTGTTTGCGGACGAAAAGCATTCGCGGACGAAAAGCATTTGCGGACGAAAAGTGTTTGCGGACGAAAAATTAATGGTGTCCAAAAAAATGACATTTTTGGTACGTAAATGCGTCCGTAAAATCACATTTTATATGGAGGTCGACGGAAAAAGTACTTTTAATCCCAGGAACTAAGTTTTGCCTAGCAGCATATACTTTTTACAGTAAGAGAAACGTCAACTTCACTGATATTTTTGTATTTTCTTTGTTTTTTAGATTCTATCCTTTCGATTCTATCTTTATTCATTCGCGGGACTTAAAACGTGTGCTACGCTCGTATTTTAATTCTGCGTGACTAAGGACTAGCTTTACGCATGTCCATCGTAAATAACTATTAATTGAAGACTTAAAGAATAAATCATATCTGAAATGTAGGATCAACGTTTGTTAGAAGTGAGTATAAGAGGTGTTTCTGAAATGATGATAAATATTATTTTAAAACCATATCTAAAAACACTTAAAGTTTATATAAGCTGCTTTCGCATTACACATTAGAGTGCTCTGGAGTGCACCAGAGTAAGTTACCTCGCGTTCGAATTACAACATAATTTTTGGAGTAACTAACGCTAGGCTTCCTTCCCCTGCCCCCTTAAGCCCAATGAAACTTTGCGGTGCAACAAGCCCTGACATGCGCTGTTGCGTTATTTAGAATCAGCTGTCAAGCTGTCAGATTTAACCGCCTTTTTGCCTAAAAGACAAAAAGACTAAAAGAATCGGTATTTGTACTGTGCTATATACGAAATATTGACAATCTTTCTGCTTATTCTAAAATGTGACTGGAATGTTTTATCATCATAATGGGGCACGATCTGTTCGACAAAATTCTCAATTTTCATTATTTTCATCAGCTGACCTTCACTGAATGAATTCGAGTCTGAAGATTCAAAAATTCTCAAGCTATCCGCAGTATCAGCTAAATTTACTGTAATTAACAGAAGTTTTTAAAATTTAATAATTAATTATATTTTAATGAACTTTTTCCTACGAATTAAGTTCTTTAAATCCATTTTGAGCGTAGTCTGCATATACCTTCCTTATTTTAAACGTTCAATTCAAAAGCAAATTAGTTAGATTATGTATTTTACCCGAGAGTAACGCAACGTCTGTTCGAATTACAAAGCAACTCACCCCAGAGTAATTCACCCTAGAGTCAATTGCACCAGTGCTAGTTGCACTCAATTCGAAAGCAGCTATAGAATGTAGATATTTAGGACGCAATTACATTTTTGCTGGTCCACATTAATTTGTACCTACTTTTATTTGAATTTATCAGCTAGAGCAGGTACATATGGAGCAAAATCTCTTTGGTATTATTTAACCTTTCGATATTTTTAGGCGTAGGCCCTGAAACTCTTCTCTACTTACAACATAAAGACCATATTGTAGTATTGTGTTTTGATGCATAGGCTAACATTTTCTAGGAATTTCATGTTTCTTCAAATTAAATTATCCGTTACTAGCTTATACAGGTATAGCGGAAAGAACCGCATACGAAAATTTAAAAAAAAGAAAAGATTTTATTATTATATGTATTGTATGTATGTATTATCGATAACCTCATTTTACCTTGCGGTGTAGAGGCTGGTGCTTTATGCGGTTGCATCTGGCGGTACAGTGCTCAACTTACTCCGGATTTCGGATATCTTTTGTGATTGCGCAGCAATCATTGTGTGAGGTGTGTGTCATGGTGATGTGTGGACCTTGTTACTCTATCTCTTACGTCTGTGGTTCTGAGTAGAGCAGTAAATTTGGTGCCCAACTGTGAATGGTCTCACCAAGCTCGGTGATTTAATTGTAGAAGTGAACCTACAAAATGTATATACTCGCGTCGTAACGTCCTCCCGACGAATCGGCTCGTGCCGAAATGCCTTTGCGTCAAAACGTCTCGCGCCGAAACGTTGTAGACCGTAATGATCATATTGTCTGTTTCCTTATTTTTGTACAATCTTGCTGCTTTAATTTTAGTCTCCTAGTTTGAAGTTCGAATTTAGGAGATTGAAAACCTAGCTAGCTTGGTTGGTACGTTAACCACTACCACGTTCCATTTAGGTTGAGATACCGGCATCGGTAACATAAGTACAAGTCAGCCTTATATGATCTTTACGATTGTGAGACAGTGAAAAGTAGGTAATTGGAAACTGATAAGACTTAAATTACTCATAATGCGCTTTTTAAGAAGTACAATCTTTATTACAAAGCAAAATTCAATATGCACGAAATTGGTACGGTGCATACAGCACCATGTAAAAGGAGACAACACTGGATTCACCAACTTCGGCTTTGAAAAAGTAACAGAAGAAGAACATACTCAAAAAGGTAGCTGTCCTCCCCAAAAAGCAAATACATGTACTCTATTAATATTTTGCAGTACACCAGCTTTTTGAAAATGTTGCCAATAATTACGATCAAATGAACGATGTGTTGTCTTTAGGAATACATAGAGTATGGAAGGATATTTTTGTTAACCGACTTGGTCCAACTAAAGGAACACAGCTGTTAGATGTAGCTGGGGGAACAGGTGAACAAATTATATATAAATATATACCCATTTGATGAATTTTAGGCGACATCGCTTTTAGATTCTTAGACCATATAAAAAAGTCGGGTTCTCAAGAAAATTCTCATGTAACTGTGTGCGACATTAACACTGCAATGCTAGATGTTGGAAAAGCAAGAAGCCGGCGCTCAAATTACGATCCAAACTTAATTAGCTGGGAAATTGGGAACGCCGAAAAACTGTCTTTTCCAGATGAATCGTTTAATGCTTACACGATAGCCTTTGGCGTTAGAAATATCACTCGCGTCGACAAAGTAATACTTGAGACTGTTACTAAGCAAATAATTGTATTTTGTAATTTAGGTCATTAATGAAGCTTATCGTGTTTTAAAACCAGGTGGAAGGTTTATGTGTCTGGAATTTAGCCATTTGGAATGCTCTAGCGCACAGTGGTACGTTGTATAATAGGTGGCATTAATTTATTATTTTTTTTTAACCCTTAGGTTATATGACCAGTATAGTTTTCAAATTATACCCATTCTTGGGCAGCTTTTGGCAGGAAAATGGCAAGAATACCGATACTTAGTTGAAAGTATTAAGAAATTTCCTGACCAGGTAAATGCTTATATGAAATATCTTATGTTTGCTTATTGAACATTTTTAGGAAACGTTGAAGTCGCTTATTGAAACAGGTGGTTTTCGACAAGTTACATACGAGAATTTAACATTGGGCATTGTCTCAATACATTCTGGATTCAAATTCTGACGGTTTTAGAACATGTAAACAATATGGGTTAAACATTATATTCTTTAATAGAAATTGGAGGTTTTATTAGGAATCCTGCAGGAAAGATGAATTTTGTGTGTAGTTTGTTTTCTATATTAAACAAATTAGCGTCTATTAAGAAAGTTGAAATGTGGTTGAATTTTGAAATGCAGTAGATATGCCGTAAGCACGAATTTTGAACCCTTAATATTCGCATGGAAGTATCAATGTAACCAAAACATTACACAACTTTGTTTTGAGTGCTTCATTTAAATATAAAAGCTTTGGATTTAAATAAGCTTTGATTTAGCATTTATTTATAAGTTATGTGTCTAAAACTAGATTGTAGTTGGTACGACTGATCACCGTGAAGTCGAGTGTGTCTACCGGTGTGTTATTTTAAAGGATTAAAGTAGAAGAAGCGCGATTTAAGGGAAATAATCAGAACGCGGTGATAACGTAAAGTGGACTGCGATAAGATGTTCAATAACAACAAGGGAAAGTGAGATATCAGTGAATTAAACTAGTGAAGTGAAAACTAAAATGTGCTAGTGATAACACGAGCGATGCAAGCGCACACGAGCGGAGCAGGCGTATAAGAACACACGCAAAATGTAAACTGCTAGTTACGAGTGGTATGCAAAAGGCTGGAACTAAGAGTGTCGTGATGAGCAGCAGCGATGAAAATGAAAGCGAAAGCAAGAAAAGGAAGGACATGAGCCCATTACAAGAATTAAGTAAATTAACGAAAGCTAACAAAAATGAAGAAGGAGAACAAGACGATCCAATAGCACAGCTTAAATTAATGGTAAGTCAAGTTCTGCTTGACGTTCATGAAATAAGAGTAGACCAACAAAAATATATACAAGACGTTAAGGAACTGCGTAAAGAAAATAAGGACTTAAAGAAAAAATACAAGTATGCAGTTAAAGTTCGAGGCCAAGGAAAGAAAAGAAAAAGGGAATAACGTAGTGATAAAAGGAAAAGAGTTCAAGGATGAAGAATTAAAACAAGGAATGGAAATTCGCCTTAAAGACATTATGGGATCTAAAAATGAAGTCAAAGAAGCTGTGCAGGTGAGGACTGAAAGATTCAAAACTAATCATAGAAAGTAACTTCACGGAAGATGAACAAGTGAAACAAACAAAAAATTAAAAAGTCCAAGCAAAGGGGAGGACAAGTGTGGCTTCCAGTTCTCTCCGAAACAAGAAGAAGCCAACATGAGAACGAAATGGGCAAAAAACTGGAATATAAGAGGTATGGGTAGCAAGGAAATCGAATTACTGGCTGAATTTGAGCTATCCAAAGTAGAGGTACTAGTACTAATAGAAATAAAAAAGAAGGAAAAAATAGGGCAGAGGCACGGCTTATTTTATAGCGAGCGGAGAATGGGCACAAGCCGGGGTTGTATGCTTAGTGCATAAGGATTTTATAAATAACGTCATAAACTGGCGAGGTTGATGAAGCTAGAGGTCAAAATTGGAGGAGACAAAACATTTACTACTGTTATAGCAGTCTATGGATCAAGAGAAAATGAAGGTGAGAAGATAAAAGAAGATTTCTGGGAAAAGCTACAAGACGTAATGGATAATAAAGAGTACAGCCTGATAATAGCAGGGCAGCTGAATGGCAGAGTGGGCAGTAACAAAGACATCCGAAAAAACAATCGCGGAGAGAATGTGATAAACAAGAATGGCCAATTAATAATAGAGTTTTGCATAACAAATGCTTTAATTGTAGCAAATACCTGGTATGCACACAAAGATATACGTAGATTTACCAGGGAAATGAGATTAAGGGGAGAACGATCAATCATAGATTTAATTTTAACAGAAAGAATTATGAAACCGTTATTAAAAGATGTTAGAGTGAAATGTGAATTTGAATTGGGGACCGACCACTATCTAGTGGAAGCAAAAATAAGAGTAACGAATAACCTGCTAAGAACACCAAAACTAACAGATAACGTATATTAGAAGATAATATAAATTACAACATGACCAGGTAAAACACAATTTTCAATTAGAAATTAAATGGAAATGGAGAAATCAGATAAGGAAATCGAATCAACGAATTTGGAGACATTATAGGGACATTTTAAAAACATAATTGCAACAGCAGCAGAACAGGCATGCCAATCGGGAACTTAACCGGATACGTAGCCCCAACCCTGTTACGATGGACGGTAACAAAAGGTTGCTCCGGCTTGGGAACGCTCAGCGAGAGGGTAGGTTCTTTACAACCTTCGAATCAGGGCTACAATTCGATTAAACGAGATAAAAGTTTTTAAATATTGATGCGCCACCACATTTGGTATAAATCGGAAAAACAAAATCAGCAACACAGGTGAACGCACTCTGATTCGCTTTTCTACTTCTACCTTGGTACAATCTGAGGTGGCGGCTACTACAATCGAACCTACCTTTAGCTGCACTTCCTTACATAATCTGAATTCCTGTACATCAAAACAAAACAAAAACGCATGCAAACACCAATGAAAAACGCAGATAATTAACAATAAACTCTATTAAAGTAACTAAGTATGTGAATAACAATGAACATGGATATGTTTACTGGTTACAGTTAAAAATAATAGGCCAAAGGGGTTAGGTTAAATTGCGACGTTTAAATTAAACACAGCGGTAAAATGACAAACGTTAAGGCTAAAACTTCACAAAAAGACTACGTTACATGATCAAAATTATCAACAATCACTCAAATAGTGACACAACAACAATTTTTACTTGAACTTACAATGCTAAACACAAACATTAAAACTTCACGGTATTGTTCAACATCTCACGATTTAGATCAATACTGGCCCGACGGCTAAGACAACACTTCACTATAAATTTGTAAGCGTTACAAACACTATTATATCGACAAATATCTTGAGTTGAAGAAATCCAGACGTTCTGATTACTTTGTTCTCATCTAGTTGCAAGTCGCTCCTCAGCCAATGCCACGAAAAGAATAGACAGGGAAACTGCATAAGGGCGGTATTCAAGCAGGTGTGACGACATTAAATTTCCGGGATGGGCAGAGTGAAGCACCGACAGGTAGATGCGGTACGGAGATCTGTGACTCCACTACGATGATGATTTAGCACATAAACGAGGTTTTTCACTTAATAATCCGCCATCAGCGTAATTGGACACTGACACAGGGGCTTGACGACGGCTAACATACAGTTTCACTAGTTTTCGACGAGGCCAAATCTTCGCCGAAATCAACGACCTCTGAACGCTTCGCGGGCCGGGCGCTGATTGATGCTTTTGCCTAAGATGCGGGCGCATAATGAGACCACGCAGGCGTGACTTAACTCGTTTCTTGTTCCACTCAAGGGTCTTGCGGAAAATGTTCCAGCATGATGAAACTAAATTTCGCTTATGAAGGGGATTCACAAGTAAGTCATCCAATCGCCTCGTTGGAACCACCAAAAACGCGATAAAAGCAGGATGGCTTTAACCAGTCGGCATGCTATAACAGCTTACGCCACCCCAAGCAGGAACAAAGCTTAATTAAGAATTGTTTTCGAAAAATATAAATGAACTGCAAAACGAAATAAGCGGAAATAAAGATCATATGGACTAAAGGTGTGAGGATTTAACACTAAACTATGAATTTGGGTTTGCCTTATGCGGGAACGTACTGAGTTTCGAAGATTGTCCTTACAAATGCCTCTTCATAAGAAAGGGGACAATTTTAATTGTGAAAATTACAGGGGAATTTCATTATTAATCGTGCCCAGCAAAGTTTATGAGAGGATTATAGAAAAGAGATAAAGAAATATACTGGAATGCAATTAGGACGTAGTCCCAGAAGAGACACACAAGATTAGATAGGAGAAAAAATCATTAACCACAGGCAGAAGTTGTATGTAAATGCATGGTTTTTATTGGATGACATCAGTCATGTGACAGTTGTGTGTAATAATCATTAGTAGTATCCCTAGTGTATGCCAAATTGTCGATAATTTTGGTATGTAGGAGGGGTATTTTTCAGACTATTTCCCGAACAAAAGTTGACAGTGTGACGTTCCACCCCCTTACTAAGGGCGTCAAAGATTTATACCTCGGGTTAAGCTACAATCGGAGAAATACGTTTACTCAAATATATATGCGATTAGGAAAAACACCAGATAATTACCAAAAATATATGTTGTTAGCTAGTTAAAAAATAATCATGAAATCAAAGTAAATCTGAATTGTACATTATTTAAAATTAACATATTTTTCTGGAACTGTGGTTTTGGTTTCTCGGGTAAAACTGCAACCTAATGCACCGGCGAGTACTGCAGGCCCCTTTGGTTACTCGGCAGACACGATCGGCCACTTTTTGGAGATCGGGCTAAGTAGGTATTTTAGCCCGTAGGTCGGATGCAATTATTCGTTGAATTTAACAACTTTAAGGGTTACCTGGGGATGTTGTTGGTGCCTAAATACTTGTACGAGGGTTGCTGGTGCCTTATGGTGGTTAGAGTTAATCTTGGAGCGATCGCGGTGTTAAATCCTGCAGATGGAATTTGTCTACTTTTAGCCGGGAAGCTTGATTTGACAGCTCGCCGGCGGTGAATTTGTGGAAGGCGAGCTCGATTTTCGGATACCAGGAAGACGATTTTAAACGTCTAAAACGGACCCTCAAGGTGAGTTTATGATGGGCGGCTACAGGGCTCCAGCCGCTCGCAAGCGATAAGGTGCGGCGATTCCTACAGGTTCAATTATTAGTAGATTGAGGTTATTTATTTATTTATTTATTTCGTACTCAGCCAACAGCCGTTAGGACAATTATAGGCGTCGCTGTACATTTATGGGGACTTCCAACCCCACTAACGACTGTCATGATGTTATTATGACATCCGGGACCAACTATTTCCGTGGCAGCCGTACCACGAGGCGCCGAGAAAGGCAGCCGTGGAACTCCCATCCAAGTTCTGACCAGAAAGAGCGTTGCTTAACTCTGCTGGTCGAACGTAGACGCTTGTTCAAGCTACACCACCCGGGACCTAATGTGATGTATTCAACTTATCGAAGCGCCGGGATTTGCGCTTATTAATTAAGCGGTCGGAAATTACTTTTAAGCGGTTAGCCCTGCAAGATAGTACAGCAAATAAAACCAGGGTTGAAGCCTCAGGGATTCGATTTCCCCAGAATACAGCAATTTAGGTAAAATCGGATTCTAGCGGCTTTGCTTTTACGGGTGCGGTACGGAAAGTTCTTGGGGTGACAGTACAACACGTCATTTCCCATGAAGCCCGGACTGGTAAGGGTTGGAGGTCTACTCCGTTAGACAGTACAGCATATCAGACCGGAGGACCCAAGTAGGAAAGGAGAGGAATAGTTGAGAGGATAATTCTCAAGTTGGGACTGGACTGAATCACGACTGGAGCTCAAGTCGGGATAAACTCAAGTGACGTGGACCTGCAGTGTTATCTTTTTTATACCTTTTTTGTCGCGTTAGCGAGGTACTTGTCCTAGCTTCCCTACGCGCATAGCGGGTGTCTTCGCGTTATTGTAAACCGCGCACTGGCTAGATGTAACGCTGGATAAGGCGATGTATCAAATTTAAATACATTTTATGTATAATTAAAATTTAATGCAGAACGTAGCGTTACAGCAGGGTCCTCTTTCCCCGCTAAATTGACAGTGGTTTCCCCTGATAGTATGCAGGGACAGTTGGAATCTTGTTAATCCATTCATGCGCGTCATTTTATTAGATAACGAGGCAATTTGCACTAGTACAAATTATCGATAATTTTCACTAGTGCAAAATTATTGCATAATTGGGATCTGATTGGATGAATCTCAGAAATTTAAAAGATTTGATTGGCTTAAAGTGTGTGAGGGAAATAGTCACAGACATTCGTCTGTATGAAACCTGCCACCGCCGCCCCAAAGATGTGCCTCCCTAGAATTTTTGAGTAGATGCTGACTATAGGGTATCACTTATAAATAAGAGGGAAATGCTGTCTGTGAAGATGATAAAAATCGTTAAGAGTAATCTTTGAGATTTGTTTTGGGTATTTGGGTCTCTTCATACCTAACGGTGCATTGCAGTGTAACCAAAGGCCAGTACGATCGTTTTAAAGCTTCACAGAATAACTCCGCAAATTTTTATGGAAAGTCGTATGTATGAATTGCCCATCGCCTCCCTCCTTGGAATTTTTGGGTCGATAGTGACTATGGTGTATCACTTATGAGTAAGAGGGAAATGTTGTCTGTGAAAATGATCAAATTCGTGAAAGCCATTTTTTAGAAAAATATTTGTTGTCGTTTTTTCGACATGATTTGAGGTCTTTGGGCTTCCTGACAACGAACGTTGCAACGCAGTGAAACCAAAGCATATTGCCATCGTTCCAAAGCTTTATAAAACATCTCCGTACACTTTCCCTGCAATGTATGGAACATACGTACATGGGTACACTCCGGGAAACGCATTTTCGCCCAGTTGTTTAAAAAACCTCGTTTCACTCGGTCAACTGGTATTTCTGCGATCAATAGACTTCGTGCAACTCCAGTTTTCATACCCCATTAGCTAAAAGCACTGAAATAAAATTTGTACCACTAGAAATCTCCCTCCCTAGAATATTTGAGTAGATACTGACTATGGGGTATCACTTATAAGTAAGAAGGAACTGTTATTTGTGAAAATAATCAAAATCTTTAGAGCCACTTTTGAGAAAAAAATCTCGTTTTTTCGACATCTGTTGGGGCATTTCCTCCCCACAGCGGACTGTGCATCTTGGTGAAACGAAAGTTTGGTACCATTGCATCGTTTCAAAGCTTCATAAAACATCTCTGTAAATTTTCATGGAAATGTGTCTGTATGAAATTTGCTCCGCCCTCCCCCACCAGGTATTCCCTCTTTTAAATTTTTGGGTAAATACTATGGGGTATTATTTATGAGTAAGAGGAAATTGTAGTCCGTGAAGTTGATCAAAATCTTTAGTCATTTTTGACACTTTTTGAGGTATTTCGATCTCCTCATACTGAACGATGCATCGCAGTGAAGCCAAAGTCTGGTATCATCGTTCTATAGCTTCACAGAACACCTCGAATACATTTTTATGGAAAGTCGTCTGTATGAAATGTGTACCCCATTATCCCCGTCTAATATCTTTCTCCCTAGAGTTTTTGGGCATATAGTGACTATCAGTAAGAGGGAAATGTCTGTGAAAATGATAAAAATTGTTCGATCATGTTTATTTAAAAAAAAATGTTTTTTGACACTTTTAGATGTATTTGAGCCTCCTGACTTTCACCGCTATGCGTGGAACATACCTACTACATACGTACATACAAAGAAATTAATTTTCGTCCAGTCGTTTCGAAAGAACTCGCTCCGCTAGGTCAATTATTAAGTGAAGTATACAGGATTCAGATGGATTTAATTGTAATGTATGTGTTCAGTTGATATTTCAAACAAGTTATTTCCTCCACTCCCTGGCCAAAACACTTAAGACTGAAAGGCACAATAAACCTGCGCATCATTACTATACGTATTACTATATTTAACGAATTAATAAAAATTCAGTATACAACGTATACAGTAACGGTTCCAAAATTAACCTTGAGGCACTCCTTGCGAAATTAGCAGCGACAAGGAAAGGTTGCACTCAGCTTTTACTCTCCACATCCTACCATTAAAGTAGCTTTTCAATAATTCCGATAAAATGGAGAACTGAAATTAAGAACTAGTGATTAATGGAATCAAAGGCTTTATTGTAATCAAAGAGATGAAGAATTGTTAATTTTCCAGTATTCATTGCTTTAATGATGCCATCTGTTATATTCATCAACATGGTGGTATAACAGTAGAAAGGTTTAAAACGCAATTGTTCATGATTTTCTTTCACTAGTTAATTAATTTTCGATAATGGTGTTACGATAGTGTTTCAGAAAAATATTAGGTACTAATTTCTAAAGAGACTTAATTTTTGAAATTTCAGTAAACTGCAGTGATTGGAATTCGTTCAGGAATATCTGCAGTCATTGTGCAATATATGAGCTCTTGCTGATATTCACTATTAATCCCAACGATTTATCCAAAGAAGGGTTACTATAAGAAGTATAAGAAATAAGGAGAAAAGGACGGCGACTTATACATATACGAGAGATGATCAATATATTCGCAGCCTAACGTATAAAGAAACAAACTTGAATCAACATTTATTTTTCAACGTAATCACCCTGAATAGCAATATAATTTTCCAAACGATGCTCAAGCAGAGCAATTCTCTGCAAGCAGAGATTTTATTCAGTCGACACCAATATTGGACCACTACATTGAGGTGCATCTTTAAAAGATTCTCTTCTATGCTTAATCTCTGTTGACCACTTTTTGTGGTATGTTAAGAAAGGGCAGACTCACCTTATGTAAATACCGGTAGATCTCAAGAGGCGTCATTCTTTTTGAACAAATAATTATTTACTGTGCGAATTTCACTTTTTTCCATATTACGGTACGTAACACGTATTGCTTTAGAAAACAATCAAGAGCACATCAACCAATAGACGGTAACCATTAAATGTTCACGGGTGTTACTAAAAAAGATTGTGTCAAATGACGGCAATTGCTTTTTTAAAATTGTCTTAAGGTTTTTATGGTAGGCCACGAACACATTGATCACTCGTCGTAGGTAGTAGTGATGAGAAATTATAATAGCAAAATAGGACAAAGTGGAAAGGAGGATGGAATTATAAAAGGCCAATGTGGATAAGGGTTCAGAAAGAGAAGAAAGTAGAGAAAGGAACATCACCTGTGGGACATAGAATACCCAACGTTGGAGAAACAACAATCTATAGGTCATAAAGGAATTTACAAAAATAAACGTAGACCTACTACTAATCGCCGAAACTAAGAAAAATTATTATATTATATCTTTATATGTTTTGCAATATTTTATGGAATCAATTAACTTAAGAAATATTTACTTTATTGCAAAAATGAGGTTATCTCGTCAATTTGTTGGACAAATAAATAAAATAGCTACAACTATACATATAACCTTGCTTCACACTTCTGAAATCAAAATTCAAATCGACTAAAACAGATTTCACACAAGCGAACTATAAATTTACATTTACGAAACTCGATTTCACGCAAAATAGAAACAGATTTCGACGTCATGAAAACAGATTTCAAATTCTGGTAAATAAAGCGGCATAATTTAACAACAAACTCTGGATATACATTTAAAGCATCAGGTTTTTTGCAAAACAATGGTATTTTGCTCCCAGCATTTACTATTGATAATGCACCCGTACATGCAAATATTGAGACTATTTTGGAACCTGAACTACATCGAAATTATACGTTTTTCTCTTTATTCATATTTACTAAACCCTGTTGAACATCTTCGGATATACAAATCACGTGAAAAGATATTTTATGCCAAAAAAATGAGGCAGCAACATTTAATTTCATTATAAGTGTGTTACTGTGAAGTGTTTTTTACTGTTCTTGTGTTTGAATTAAATACTAGTTCATAATTTGTTGCATTTTCATTCAAAAACAACTTGAAATCTGATTTCAGCACATTGAAATTCATTTTCATTTGTGTGAATTTGTTCTCACGACGTTGAAATCTAATTACGTGAATGAAAAGTAGAATTTTTCAAATTTGAATACTATGTATTTTCATTTGCATGAAGTCTGTATTCGCTAGTTGGGATTTTATTTCAGAAGTATGAAATACAGTAATAGGTATAGTACTTCAAAAATGCAATTTATGATATGTACACAACGTATTTGTAATTCCTGTATATAGAAATAACAAAGTGTACATATAAAAATCAAATTTGGAAATCTTTACTGAATACAAAAATATAAAAATAAATTACTTAATACTGGGCGGCGCCTCCCTTAAACGAAGGGTAAACACAGCTGTCTAGCTCAAACCATCAGCAGAATAAGGACCAGGTAGTGATTCTTAAGGTTACAAAAAAAAACTTAATGAGTTTAATACAAACGGGCGCCAGTCGTTATTCACAGTAAAAACAAATGAATTCACTACCTACTTTGGATGTCTCTTACTTCACAACCTAAATCTAGAAAAGGCGAACAGGTTCATGAAGGGTTTAATCTTCACTAAGCAGTGTCACAATTAGTAATCGTATTTAAATTACATGAGGTTCATAAAACCCGGAAATAGCAATTAACAAAAACAAATCAGATAAAATACCGGGCGCTCTACAGCGGCCAATGATAATTAAATATGACTGGAATCAAACCCAAATCATAAAGTCAAACAATTAATACAACATTTGACAAAACAACAAGTTAAAATCTAGCCCGCCAGCAAGCATCCCATCGGCTCTGCTGACAAAAACAGCCCGATCGTAGGCTATGCAAACTGAATCGCTTGACGATCAAGGTCAGAATACACAACAACTGCATTGCAACTGGTACACGTTTGGTGCGTCAGTTCAGTAGATCTCTAATTGATATCGCTAATGCTACCGATAATAAAGCTAAATAAGTTACTTAATCTGTGCGTGATTGATAACCAAAGGCCTTTGTTTTAGATCGACGCATAACTTATCGCTGGCATAATTGCCTGTGTCGTCAACACAAATCTACTAGATTTTAGCAAAATGCGCGTGTAATTACTGCCGTTTTCTGGAACACTCCGACATGGTTTTTTATACGTGGTAAGCAGCCAAGAAGTGTAAGAGGTGTATATGCAGCTCAGTAATGCGGCTGGGAACTTAGCGCACGTGTTTGGCGACCTAAACGGTTTCGTGGAATTGTATTCCGGCAACATCGCCCAAAAGGGTGCATGATGCAGATGCAGTAATGATTTCAGCAATTGAGTTGCCCCATAAACAGGCTTGATTACCTAATTAATTAGAATGGAAACCTAATAATTCGAATGTACTTATTCAACGACCAAAACGGGCCGTAGGAAACGTGCAGCTTGCATTTTAAGCGTGCCCAAGCGTTTGTTTACAGAAAACAATTAAACATCGCCAAATTGCAAGGCTTACTCTGGAACCGCGTAGAGCGAATCCCCTCATCGGCCTCTCTCTTCCAGGGCTGGCGAAAGAAGGCCGGATGCTTGAATTCTTCAATTCTGTGACCGTTGTTATTTCTAAGTTTGCGCATTCGAAAATTTAAATTCTCTCACGGTAATGCTCTAATAAATAGAGATGCAAACGTTGGTTATTAATTTTACAGATGCCAAAGCAAAAATCTAAAGGCGCAATCCATTAAAGGGACGCTATTCTCCACAGCCTACAAAAATTACTACAAGGCCGAAACACCCAATCATAAAATAGAAAATCTCAGAAGACTACACAGAGTAAAAAAAACAACACGAGTACCTGAATCGCAGCTATACTAATTAAAGTACAGAAGAGTATAAAAAATGTATAACTACAAAGACATGCTATAAAAACCATCTACTTCGCACGGCAACTCTCCCAAGAAGGAAGCAAAAAACACCTTGAACACTAGTTTCTAATAGCTAGACTGTAGGGGTTTCCACTGTCCTTATACCAAGAAGCGAAACACTCCAGAATATCCTCAAAAGAGATACGAACTAGCCAAGGAACGTAATCATTATAAATCGGCTTAAACATAAGCGGCACCACATCGGACAACACCAAAACAAACATTGAAATTCCCTCACGGTAACGCTTGGATAAATAGAGATGTGAAGGTTGGCTATTCATTTTAGAGATGCGACAGCAAATATCTAAAGGCGCAATCAATTAAAGAAATGGCAAAATACAACAGGGTGTTACAAGACTGATGGATTTAAATTGACAATATAAGATTACCTTTTATACAAGGTCTCTATTTTATTAAAGATTTTTTTTAATAGCTCCAAGATTATTTTACATGCTGTCAGTAGTGACAATAAGTAAAAGATGTGATTATAAGAATTTGTTTGTACAATATACAGAGTACAAAATGCAAAATACAGAAATACCTATATTAGATGTGACTACTTGGAAATAAATTGTAGCTTAGAAGCGTTGTGGTAGATCCAGCTGGTCGTGCCATTTCTATCATCTTTCTGGTTGGATTGTCAGGAGTTCAACTGCTAAAGGATTTCGGTGATTTCTGATTCTTTCCTGATATGGCTTTTTACTGTCTCTTTAACAGTATCAACTTGAAGGTCTGAATGCAATACCTGATTTGGTACGAACCATGTAGCGTTCGCTATGATTCGCAGTACTTTAGATTGATATCGCTGTAGTTTTGCTAGGTTGGAATCGCTTTCTGCACCCCACTTGAATACCGTAGCACTAAATGTGTTTGATAACAATCTTATATACGAGTAGCTTGTTCACAAGAGAGAGTTTTGAAGGACGTCCTATAAGCCAGTAGTATCTTCTGAGTATGAGGCCTAGCTGAAGTCTCTTGCGCCATATATGTGGACCCCATGTTAGTCGTCGGTCAAGATGGATACCAAAGTATTTAGTCTCCTCGTTTTGTGAAAGGCTGTTACCATTTAATCTGACGGGGGGGGGGGGGGTCATATTCTTCTTCGGGTTGTAAATTTTAACTGAACTGGTTTTTGCACATTAATTTGAATGCGCCATGTTTTGATCCATTCTTCTATTTTGCTGAGGTGGTTCTGTAGGTGTCTCGAAGCTGCTACTGGAAGGTGGTGTAAAGCCATTAATACCATATCGTCGGCAAAGGTGGCAAATACCGTGCTTCTGGTTGTTGGTAGGTCGGCTGGATATAAAAGGTATAGCACTGCGCCGAGCACACTACCCTGAGGTACCCCGGATGTAACAGGACCTTTGGGTATGTCCATACCGCTGGCATTTAATGCACTGGGGTATCTCCCTCTTAGCGTGTGGGGGTTCAAATTTGACGATTGTATTCATTAGCTTGGTTGTGCTATATATGTCTTTAGGATTGGATTTTAGTTCGGTATGAAATAGTGGGAGGACTATTTTAGTGTTTTTTGGCGAATATTGTTTATATTCATTACTTTGTGTCCTAGATCTTCTATTTCTTTTTTTAATTGTGTTTGGTCTGTCGATGGGTGCATGTTTCTTAAAACTACTCTAAATTATGTTTCCGCTTTAATTTGGTAGATGTGGAATTGGATGTGCTTTTCTGAAAGAGCTTTAACGATATTTGGGCAGATGTTTAATAACATTAGTTGCAATCGGACTTGTTCATTATACATGGCTTTTAATGTATAATCATTCTTTGCCATTTTTTCTAGCACATCGATTAGGAGCTTAATGGTTCCGACGCCGTCCACAACTATAGGTGGTGGTTTAGGAGATTTACTTTTTGCTTTGCTTTTATCTGATTCACTGTCTTCCTTTTTGTCTTCTTCTTCCAGGTTTGACAACTCTTCATATCCGCTGGTGTGTTAATTGGGGTGCTTAACCAATAATCTTGTAACTTTGTTTGTTTCGAAACTCGTTTGTATTGTTCTAGGCTGTCTTTTCTATCGCATTTTTTAGTAATTTACTTGTTCCCATTGTCCTCCCTCGCTGCAGGTTGGATCTGTCTGGCTAGTTGTAGAAATTGTAAGTTCTGTTGCGGTTGTTGCGAATAATAGATGTTTTGTGGGCTATATGACGTCGCGATTGGCTGCGGGGTTTGATTGTTTATTGGTAAAGGTTTTGTTAATTGTTTATTTTGATCGTAGAAGATGACGTTGTTTAGTTGTCCATATTGCAGGCTAGCGGCACCGAGAACAAATGCCATCCCAACAGGGTACGCTGCCCGCGACGTACATTCGCGGGGAGCCGCAGCTTTGAAATATGTATTTATTAATAAATCTATGAGTGCTTTCTGACCTTAGTTGCTTGGACTTTGTTGATAATGATAACGCTCACTCCGGAGCAATTATTCACAGACATCCATACACTTTGAACTCAAGCCACAAAACATCGAAATATAATTGAGTTTATTCGCAACCATATATACAGTGTGTCCCAGGATTAATGTTACAAAAGGTGTGATGGACTTAACTTTTTTGAATTTTATTTTAAGAGTGTGTGGTTAAGTCCTGCCTGTTAGAAGAAAATTTTAAGAATATTTTCAGTTTTTGAAATACAAGTCGGCCTTGACAGTGAAGCGAAAGCTATTTTTTATTATGCCTGCATCAGAATCGCCGTTTAAAGCACGCCTGAGCGTGCGAAAATAGGCGATTAAAGCTGGCCGAGCTTTAAAGGTTGTCAAGGAAACGACTGAATGCAACAACGGACGTGGACGCGACAAAAACGTAAATAATTCTCGTAACTATAGTAGCAATATTATTATGCCCTCTCGATTTATCACGACAAAAATTATTTCTAAGTTTTTAGTGCTTAATTTATTTCCAGTATTGCAGGTATAATAAAAAATAGCGTAAAGTATTCGTGGATAACTGGTCTTTAAAACACTTGCTCTATTTCGAGCACCCCGGCTACGCCGTCGTGCTCGAAAACTCGCGCGTGTTTTAAAGACCTTGTTATCCACTCATACTTTAATATACTATTATTTTCAGGTAAACTACTCTTTTTCTTCATGATACGGCAAAGCTTTACTAAGAAAAGTTGTTCATAATGAGAAATTATAGCCCTATAGATTTCAGGAAGATCTACCTACTGAGATTAAACAGTTATTTTTAGATTAAACAAAATAAATTTGTATTTATTAAAAATTACGGTTTAATCTAAGTAAATAGATCTTCCTGAAATTTTGTATAGGGCTATAATTTCTTATTCTAAATAATTTTTCTTAGTAAACTTTTGCCGTATCATGAATAAAAAGGGTAGTTTACCTGAAAAGAAAATAGTTTTCGCTTAATTGTCAATACCGACTTGTTTTCAAAAACTAAAAATATTCTTAAAATTCTTTTCAACCAATCAGTTCTTAACCCCACAATCTTAAAATAAAATTAAACATATACTTACAGCGTCACCAACAATACATTTCATTGCCAACTGATTCAGGCTATCCAGGGCCTGCTGCAATTGAATTTTTAAAAAATCATTCGTTATATAGCAGCCCGCCCCCAGTTGGGGGAATTGAAATAATCCTGAACCGTTATCTTTTTACTGTTTTATTCTTTCTAAGTAGTAAAATAGTTACAAATACGGCAAAACACAAATTTAAGTTATATTTTCGTTAATTTTGACCTAATATGACATTTTGTTGTCGTTTTCAACGTCAAAATGATGCATATATTCTCACTAGTTGCAATATGAGATTTCATATTGACACTGGCGCTAATATGAAAAGTTAGAGCAACTTTGTAGATTTAAGTAAATTTATTTCCAATAAAAATTAATATGATACAACATTACAGAAAATCTTGTAGGTATGCACCGTGTTGCAAAATTAGTGTTTTTCACACACGTGTTGCCCAACTCGCTAGCGCTTATAGGACAAACTTTACGTCTAGTGTGTAAAACACTTTTATTTTGCAACTTGATACATAAATTATTATTTTGGAATTTTGATTTTAAAGGCGTCTGTATGACGCTTATTGGAAATGTTAATATAAGTATAACAATTTACTTGTTGCATAGTAGAATGATATAAAAATAACAACTAATCAAAATGAGCTAACACGTACCGAAAAGATAGCGATTTTATAAAAATATTGAAATTTTCCAGTACGCTTGTATAACTCAGACAATTTTTACAAATTATCTGTGACGCCTCTGCGTGACGATTTACGATTGTCAAGTTTCCATGAAAGTCAACATGACAAACCAAAAAGTATTAGTTATAATAACAGTTAGTTTCCGAACCCTAAAACAAAATAAACATACTGTTTGAGGCTTTCGCGGTTACCCGAATTATTCTTGTTAACATAGAATTTCGGCTTTAACAGCGTAGTATTTGTGGATAAACACCCAGCATTCTAAGGCTTAATGTGCCTTGCACCTCGTGCACTCGAGCAAGAATCCACGCTATAGCCATGATTTTTGACAGCTCAAGTTGTTTGAGTTCCTTGAGAGCGAGGATATTTAGGCAGAATTGTCCTTGTTGCTGTTTGTACACCCATATTCACTAACGGTTCGCAAGACCTTACAGCGTGCATTATCAGAGTGAAAGTCGCACTAAGAACTGAAGGTCGGTGTGGGGCTATTTTTAGTCCTCTGCGGCATTTCTACCTTACGTTAAAGGCTCGACTGATAAAGATAGAAAGTGTCCAGAAACGATGCAACATCAAAACTGTGTCCACGACCAATAAAACTGTGGGTAACGGCTTCGGATCAGTAAAAGACAAAATTCCAAGTTTAAAAACCGCTGACGTATATCGCATTCCTTGTTCTTGCGGCTCGAGTTACATTGGACAGACTGGTCGTTCCGTTGATCTAAGACTTCAAGAACGTAAAGCAATTGCAAACACAAACGCATCACAAAATGAGCCGTAGCTGAGCACACATTTACAAATGGACATACCTTAGAATTTGAGCACCCCAGAGTACTTGCCAGAATACGTCACTACTTCCCGCGAGTGATTAGTGAAGCCATATAAATAGAAAAACATCCAAATAATATACACATGGAAGATGATTTTAAGTTTATTAAACGTGGACCTGTGATATACGATCTAAAGCATTACAACCACTGTGCGTCATACGATCACGCGTCACGTATTACACTGCACTTGAACGACCAATCAGCGTTGCATCACTCCTCGCGCCTTACACAGAGGACTCAAAATAGCTGCATACCGACTTTCAGTTCTTAGTGCGGCTTTTACTCTGATTATGCAAGCTGCAAGGTATTACGAAACATTAGTGAATATGGGTGTACAAACAGCAACAATGCCAAATCTGCTTAAGTATCCTCGTTCTCAAGATACTCACACAACAAGAGCCACCAAAGAGCATGGCTATCGCGTGGATTCTTGCTCGAGTTCACAATGTGCAAGGTACATTAAGCCAGAAAATACTGGATGTTTATCCACAAATACCACACGGTCTAAGCCGAAATTCTATGTTAACAAGAACAAAATAAATAATCGAACATCTACGATTCTAGGAACTTGAGTCATAATCAGAGAAACTAAGCTAGAATATTTTAGAAGGAGAATTGAAAAAACTGAGGCTGAAACATTTTCATGTGGAATACCGTAAATAATACAGGGTGTTCCCCAACTGGAGGACCATAGCGAATATACATATTCTTGAAGTCATGTTAATTCAAAAAGTCTTCAAAAACATATATTCTATCTAAAGTGAACCGTTTTCGAGTTACGAATAAATCGTAAGTTCAGTAAGCAATCAATGTAAAATTTTTATCAGTTTTGTAGGCTATGACAGTGCAGATTTTGTGTAAATAGAGCTTTTTGAAGGTCAAAATCTAGTCAACTATAATTAATCACAAATCGTTAAAAACCCCTAACCACACAAATATTTAACAATTGCTAAATACGTATTTCGACAGTTAAGCTGTCATTTGCAATAGCCTTGGAGCGAAACTAAACACGACAAAGTTGGCCGAAGATACGCTCTTCACCAGATTAACTGTGAGTCAGGATTCCCGCCCATTGAAAAGCTATTTGTACTGTCTACCCGGAAGGCGGGCTCTAAGCGGCCAATCAGGTGTTAAACTTCAATAGAGAGTAGGGAATGGGTCCCCCATCTTTGTTCAAAAATGTATTATCTTGATTCTTAAAAATGGTCAAACTTTCAAAAGTATTTAGCTGCTTTGTTGAAGTTAACGCCTTTACAATTATTAAGTCAGTTTCCGTAATACTAAGACTAATAGCGATTGTTAAATATTTGTGTGGCTAGGATTTTTTTAACGACTTGTGATCAGTTTCAAACCACAGGCTCTAGCAGTGTTTTATTCAAGATGGCTACTCGGTCACAGGGGATGAAGAGGTATCATAAGTTAAGTTCTAAAGTTAAGAATTTGCAAGCAGATATTAAATTTTTAAGACTGCAAAATCCATGGTGTTTTTCCAAATTGTTATAACATTAAAGTTAATGCGAATTGTCAAATGAGTAATTCAGTAATTAAATTCGCAAAATGAAAATGGTTGGACATGGAAATTAAATATCTGTATACCAAAAAAGTAGACTTGAGTTGGATATATATAAATTGCATTTGGCCCTCACATGCAATTTATCCGACATCCAATTCCAAGAATGGAACAATTTTCAAAGACGTATATTCGAAATTAATGATACATTTTAAGAGAAGATTCTCATTCACAAGAAAAAACTTGTAAAGTTAGGCGTTGATTTGGATAAAAATACCACATCTTTGAAAATTTTCCAAAAAATTGATAAGGATTTAATTGTTAAAAACGAGTAGTCAGAATCATTTAATAAGGATGAATTGGATTTTCTAAATAGGGATTTAAAATACAATTTAGGTCATACTAAATCACCTTTAGAAGATATAATCACCGGCAGTGAAAGTTCAATTGCCACTTTAGACGAATAGTCTAAAGAATTCATTGGAAGAGCTTGCAAAATTAAAATTTCGAAAAGCTTGAGTAATGGAACAGGTAAAACCACCGAATCGATTAGAAAAGACCATGAACTTATTAAGGAATTGCGTAATAAGCGAAGTTTTTACCTAACGGCTGACACAGGTAATAAGATTGCTATTTTGGATAAGCAAGACCACTTTGATAAAGTAAGTACGTTGCTTAACAATGGACCCTACAAAAAATTGAAAAAGGCTACCCTAAGAAGCATGATTGTTAAAACACAGGATGTGATGAAAATTCTGTCGCATACTTATTACTCAAGCCCTTAGATATAAGCTAACTCTTTCTAATCCAGAAAGGCCAAAACTGGATTGCTTACCTAAGAGACATAAGCTACGTAAAACGGTAAGACCTATTGTTTTTGGTATTAAAGCTCTCCAACTTCTTTTTGTTCGATACGCCCGTATCCGGGCATCGTGGCAGCATCTATGTAGGACAGTTATTTACTTTGTTTCTCCATAAGTCTCTGTCCATTGCATTGTGTGTGCATTCGTGGGCTGAGGAACTGGTCAGCTTCTTTATCTGGTCTTTGGATCGGGAAGGCGAACGACCCCTCGGTCTTTTGCCTTCTATCGTACCTTGGACGATAAGTCTCTCAAGAGCATCATCAACTCGTCGCATAATATGGCCAAAGTATCTCAATATGGATTTATTTATTAACTTACCTCTTATCTAATGGTTAATAAATAATAATAATAATAATGTCTTTATTGTGTTTCAAATAAAAGTAAAGTAACTTAGAAACTTCCAAAACCTCAAAATAATTTTTCTGTCGAAAACTCGTTGGAGTTTATAAATAAACTGCTCAAGGACAGGTCTAACGAGTAGCTTCAGAATGTGTAGTTCAAAACGTGACCACCGAGCTTCTGTAGATGGCGCCAAGTGGACAAACCGCCACTGTGCTACAATGCTTGGAAATTTTGCAAAGTGGAAAGCCAAAACCAAATAGCGCATGAAGGTGCTCGGGACCTTAGCAACAACTTTGCCCCCTTTCAAAATTTCGATATCTGTAGCCGTTCGAAAGTTACAGGCGATCCGGACGGACGGACGGACGGACGGACGGACGGACAAAACGTTCGCATAAGTACGCTGAAGCTACTAATAAACTTAAAGATTTGGAACTTGGTGAGAGCGACATTATAGTTTCATTTGATGTGTGTTATTTGCCTACAAAGGGGTTAGAAAAAAATTGTAAAGATTCAGGCTATAAAGTTGTTTATAGTTCAAACAATAATAATCGAAGTTTATTGGGGAATCCGAAAAACAAACTTAAGACTTTACAGAACTCTGGAATTTACAAAATTAAATGTTCCCATTGTGATTCCAAATATATTGGGCAAACACATCGTAATTTTGGCACTAGGTTTAAAGAGCATATAGCTCATTTAGATTCACAGATTCGAAAAATCTAGTATTGCCCAACATATCAAGTTCGGTTCTGGTCATCCAGCGAAGCACATCGATCTTTGTGTGGTGCTAAGCAACTTGTAATTTTTACGCTTTATAATAATAATAATAATAAATGTTTTTTTTCAGTTTCATATAACATATATGCATAAAGAGAAAATTGAGTTACAAAATAAATTAAAATTGAAACGTGAACCACAAAGGGAAGTTCAAATGCACAATATAGTTAATGTGCACTGATCTGCCAATTAACCCTTGGCGTAAAATAGGTATTAAAATATAATATAATAATTTGCCTAAAACTACCTTAACCTAATATTCTGATTAGAGCTAGTAAGAGTGACACATACAGTCATTAAGCTATTTATTAATAGTACTTTGGCGTACATATAATAAATTAAACACTTTTTTCTTAAATGAATTAAATGGCATAGTCTTTAACAAGTTAGGTAAGGAATTATACATTTTTGAAGACGTATATTTAAAGGATCTGTTTTATGCAATGGTGTTGTGAATAGAAAGTTAATGTTTCTTAAATTCAAATGATGAACATCAGTTCCGAAAGTGATTTTGTTGTAGAAATACATAGGTTTAGTAGTGTTAATAATTTTATTAATTAAACAAGCATAGTGTAAGGTTCTGCGGTTAGTCATATTGAGCCGTTGTAATTTTCGTAATGTGTGAGAAATATGGTCATACTTTCGAATGCCAAAAATATATATATTTACATCTAAGTTAGGACCATACACTACGTCACAGTAGGAAAACTGAGATAAAACAAGCGCTTCGCATAACATTATTTTGTTTTTTTAAGTTAAATAAGCTCTGTGTGGGTATAGTAATTTAAGACTGATGTATGCATTTTTAGTATTATTAGTAACTTGCTGCTTAAAACTTAATGTATTATCAAAAATCAGCACTAAATTTTTTGCACTGTCAACGATAGGAATTTGTGTGGTATCAATAAAAAAAGTAAGTGTCGTTTTTAACAGATTGCAGTCATTTTTGTTTCCAAATAATATAATGGCCGATTTAGAAGTATTACTTATTATTTATTTATTATATAATCAAAACCGTAAAAATGCCGTATGGATCAGTGTGTACATCTTGTAATAATAAGTGTGGCCGATATGACGATTGTCTTGAGTGCCAAAACTACAAAAAAACGTTCCATACAGATTAAATAAATATTAATAATAATTTTTGACAGATAGGAATTTTAGGTGTGATGACAATAATGACATTTAGTTTAGTTGGATTCATCACTTTAATAAAGCGGTGTTGATTCCAAAGGTAATGTGATATCAGATATTAATGGCCACCCGTATAAGTGATTAAGAGAGCTTTAAAAAAACCCTGGTCTAAAGAAGTTAAGATGTAAAAATTGTCTACAATCAACTAGAAAAATTAATTCTATTGTTGCCGAGGCCAAGAATTTGTAAGTGGAAGATCCTACAACTGGAGCAGGTCAGGAGGTCGCCGATAAGTCTAGTTAATAATGCTCTTTCGGAAAACTGTGATGTGATTATAATTGTGGAATCATGGTTGAACTCTAACATTTTTGATAGTGAAGTCTTAAGACAACAGATATACTATCTTTAGAAAAGATAGGAATTCTTTTGCTACAGAAACAAGGTTAAAAGAGGGAGTACTTATACAGCACAGCGTGAGCGCAATTGCCTGGGAATTGTATTGTCGGCAACACATTGTACGGATTGGTATTAAAAATTACTAGTACGAAATATCCCTTTAGAATTGATTGTACCAGTGGCATAATTCCAAAATTTTATAAGTAATAATTTGCAGCAAATGAGAAATAACAACAAATCAATTACTCCTTCAACAATTAGTTTTGCAACTAATTTTATTGTCAAAAAAATCTTACATAGTTAAAAAAAGATGTAGACTACCTAGGCTTTACATCAAATATTTTATTATTTCAAACATTTTATACACTAAAATTGTTATATTAAGCAATCTTAATTGAAGTAAATGTTGAAAATAATGGCCATTGTTTTCAAGACATAACATTACTCTTCGCTTCATATTCTGGAAGACATTCTGTAGTTCATCTGGTGTAGTTATTTCGATTTCATTTCTGATTGCTTCTTCTAGTTCTTTCAAATTATGCAGTCTATTTCTGAAGATTTTGTTCTTCAAATTACCAAGCAAGTAAAAATCTAGTGGTGTGAGATCTGGTGATCTTTGACTTATCACTCTCTCACCAGAAAATTTATCTAAATATTGCAAAGTAGATCTTGCTGTATGTGCTGAGGCTCAATCTTGTTAAAAATAACCATTATATAAAAAATTAAAAAATGGTTGTTAAATAAGCCTCCGGTAGTTTTCAGCAGCAATTGTCTCATGGAAAAATATTGGTTCAATTTTTCTTCGTTTTGACATTTCCACCCAAACACCAGTTTTAATAGAATGTAGGTTTGTCTTTACAAAATTATGCGGATTTTGTGAGGCTCAAGTTTGATAATTTTGGTTGTTGACGTATCCGGTCAAGAGAAACCACGCTTCATCAACAAAGAAAGTCAAATCCAACAAATCATAGTTGAAATTATAGTAAACCAGTGCCAATAGTCTACTCTACGGCTGTAATCAGTTTCATGTAGTTCGTGTACAACTGTGAGCACCTATTGCACACAGCCCAATTTTAAAAGCTTGTTTTTTCAATTAAAATCAATTGAATGTCTCGTTTCCTAGCAACAAAGTTTTGCAATTGTTTTATGAAATAAGTTTTGATATAATGTTTTTACTTAGCAACTAAACTGTCTTTTTCCTGGAAATTGTCAATCGTAGCACTATAAACTATAAATCTCTCCTTTTTCACAATTAGTTTTAAATACACTGTTTCACAAGTTTATAATTAGCACAGCACAATTGTCTGTGTCCTATAATAGGTTGCCTTGACTTGCTCTTTGCAATATTTGCTTCCTTGCACCGCTTTTGCACCGTTTCTTTACCCGTCAGCTGTCTTGCCGTTTGCTGGCTTCACAAACTTTTACTCATAAAGCTCTTATAATTGTTGTAATCTACAAACCATTTCTGTATTATGTTAAATTCATATTATTGTATTGACGTTACCAAATCAAATCTGCCGGCTACATAAATTAAGGTGCGCTTGTCATTCCGAACATCAATTATGAGTAAAACGTTAAACGTAACCCTTTTCATTGTCTTATCTAATGCTATCCCTTCTCAATCAAATTACTGTTACTGCTAATCATATTGTGCATTTATTAGTGTAAAATACTGACTTTATCTTGCAATAAAGAAAATATTAATTCTGTGCTCATTTTGAATTCTTTCATTTTCGTGTTAGTTAGGCAACCAAAATTGCTGTGGGCATTAAACCATTGCAATATTTCATATTTTTGTTCTCTGACGTCGACTCGAGTTCATAGTACATGAGTATGTTGATATAATTCCATTTATGAAGCTTCAAAAATATATCAGGACCGATTGTCAGATAAACGGTAACCGAATCACAAAACGTTCGCTAAAGCTTTTCAAAGACTTAAAGAAACAGGAACTCCTGTAAGTTCTTCTTGCTTTAAATTAGTACCTAAACATTGTCTTTGATTTGTACACATTCGATATTTAATAAGCTTTGAAGGGCTATAGCTCCCTTAGAAAGAATTTTCGGACACATTTTTATTTGAAGTTTTTCACTTGAATTATTCATAGCAATCACCCGGTAAAGTTTTTCCCCGACTTCATAAATCACCCTGTATAGTTGAAAGCAATTGATTGGAGTCTCCTAGTATACAATAAAACAAAGTATTTTATGATATTTTGAGGCAATTCGTTTTCAAATGTTCATTCCACTAATCTGCTCAAATCATCATTTAATTGCTCACAATTATCTGTTGATTTAATTCACTTCGACAGTTTAAGGTCGTCTGCGAACATCAAGCATTCAGAATGAATAATACATTTTGGCAAATCGTTTACGAAAATTAAAATTTGCAATGGGCCTAAATTTCCACCTTACGACACGTCAGAGTTAACAACGTACTCTTCCGAGTTAGAATTACCAAATACCACATATTGAATCATATTACTTAAATAAGACCTGAACAGTTGAATAAGTTTGAAGGAGAAACCAAATGTTTGCATTTTTTTTAATAACAAAGAGTTGTCAAAAGCTTTGGGGAAATCGGTGTATATGATATCAGTTTGAATATTGTTCATAAGTTCTGATACATTTTGAGTGAATAGTAATAAATTAGTTTCCGTAGATCTGTTTGCAGTAAATTGATGTTGTGGTGTTATCTCTGATTTTACATGCTCAAAAATTATGTTATGTAATATATCTCAAATAATTTCGAACTGGAACAAATAAAAAAACTGGTCTGTAGTTCTTAATATCTGATTTGTCACCTGTTTTAAATATGGGACACCCTTTAGTTGTTTTCTATAAATCAGGATAATGGCATGTTTTTATTCTTAAATTAAACATTACTAGCAACCGATAAGCTAAACTATCTGAACATGCATTTATTAAAAATGAAGGTATTTGATCTACGCCAACCGATCTCTTAGGCTTGAGTCTCTTAATAGCTGCATAAGTTTCCTCTAAAGAGATTGTATCAATGCTTGATGTTTCCAACGAACCCACTGACTTGCATCTTTGCATATACCGATCTCAAATTTTCTGCAAATTGAAACGGGTCAATTCGTGCCCCCTGTAATTGTGTCTTTTGTATGCTTGCATTAAATGCTAATTAGCAATGAAGCCTAACAGTAAGTGTTCTTGTGTTTATGCATGTAGCTTAGCACTATAGAGTGATATTTAATGTATACGCGGTCAATAACTATAAGTGTAACGTGCTGCGAGTTCGTGGAATAATGCGCCGACAAGGCAGTTTTGCTCGTGAATAACCACCCAGGATGGGGGTCAACGCCAGAGGTAGTGATGGGCGTAACCGGACAATTTTCATAACCGAATTATTTACATTCGAATGATATTAATAACCGAATGATTATATGAATAATCATTCGAATAAGTTTTGACTCTCGATTCGTTTCGATTAAGTCAGCCGGTTTGCCGGTTGGCGGTTCACCGTCATCTGCATCGACATCGTAACTTGCAGATAGCAGAGGAACCAAAACATAATATGTACGGTCGGCGCCTTAGAAATCGGGACACGTAATATGTTATTCTAGTCTTTGGAGTATTCTTGCTCCGGTTACTTCATTAATGTGAGATGGCATTTCATAATTGCCAAACAATAAACAATCTGACGTAACAATTAAAACCATAATAACTGTAAAAACCCAGTTTATACACTTAAAAACTACATGCAAAATATATGATAATAGTGTGTAGTGCCCGATTTCTAAGGCGCCGACCGTACATTATGTGTTATGTATTGGAAATTAAGAGGTATTTATTAAGAAGTGTAGAAAGAAAGAAATATGCGGGACTGCTTGCTAATCGCAATAAAAACTGGTAAAACGTTTATCTTTATCGTTCGGGCGGGTTAAAGGATCCGCCTCTTGTTTTGAACCTTTGGAAATGTAAGCAAATAAAAAATTGTTTTATAGCTTGATGCGTTTGCAGTTTTTGGGCGTTCAGGTTTCAGGTCCCCAGAATTTGATAATTTGATATTTTTTGATAGGAGGTAGTTACGCGATAACCAAATGTGTTTTCAGTACAACCTGCTTTGTTTATGAGTTATGACGTATTTATATTTACAGAATTTTGAGCACTGCGTAGGTCGTTGAGATATGGCACGTAGTACCTTTGAATAGAGGTTTTATATTCAAAGCGTAGTACGTATCAGCATGAGGTTATTTTTTATTCGAATACTTGGAACGAAAACCGAGTTACATAGGTTATTTCAATAACCGGATAACCGGTTATTTTTCATTCGAATAAGCCCATCACTAGCCAGATGCCTGCAAGAAGGGCATTCGCACTCAAGTGATTGAATCAGGCGGATCAGAGGCTTGGCGCCTAATAAACGGTGCAAGTCGTAAGCCAGCTACTGGGGCATGCGAATCATCAAGATAGGGATCAAGATAGCCTGTTGAAACGGCACCCCAGGCTGTAGCCGCTGTTATTGCTAAGGCGACCTAGGAGGAGCATCTTTCGGGGAATACTGCTAGAATATAGCCAGGTCAGTTGCTAGCAATAGTCATCGTACCGGTTGAAATATTCTTGCACCATCTGGGCCATTACACTCGTGGTTGTTAACACGGGGAATTACCTGCTGACAGAGCTTCGCGGTTACGTCATCTCAACGTGCCCACACTATCTTCGAGGCTGTTCAAAAAGGGACAGCGTCGCGTTGAGTTTATTAGTGCACGCCATTTGACTTTGCGCCGATTAATGAACTGTTACGGATCTATTTAAAGCATTCCCATATATTGATCGTATGAATAATATTTTGTTGGTGGCACTGTTAGTCGATGTTAAATTCGAGGTTATCATGTTAGGTTTTCCGTCACTTTTGACACAGACTGGCGCAAAACCTAACCTGCTAAGCTCGAATTTGACATAGAGTTACAGTGCCACTAACATATTATTCATACATTTGAATTTCCATAGCCGCCCAGGACGTAAAGACTTTTTGAACACCCATTATTTTTTGAGAATTTATACGATACGTTTCAGATTATCACTAGTTAAATGAAGACCATTGGAGATTTTAATTTACTGAACCTGAATATTGATCTATCGAATGCATGTACTGTCCTGGAAAATTACATGATAAATTTTGGTTTTTTTTTCGGCCTGACTCAATATAATAGAGCACGTAATAGTAACAACTGCACTCTCAATCTCGTTTTAGCATCCATAAATAAGACATTAACTGGCTGTGAGTCTCCGCTTCTTCAGCAAAGTGGTCATCCTCCTCTTGAAATTTTGTTTTAATTTTGAAGTTACGTTACGTGATGGCTTTGCTGGTGAACAGTATAATTTCCAAAATGCAAATTTTTATCAACTATACTTGATTCTGAAGGATACAAATTGGAACAGTTTAAATTCATATAGATGTAAATGCGATAGTGGAGAAATATTATTGATTATTTTATATTGCATTAAACAATTCAGTTTCTAAGTCTACGCCTGCATAAAATAACTATCCGCTATGGTTTAATAAAGATATAGTCAAAAAGACAAAAACCAAATCGCGGTATCACAAGTTATGGAAAAGGTTTCGCCAGCAAAGTAATCATTTAAACTTTATCAAATTCAGTACTCAAATTAAACGGGATATTGATATTGCCTATCGCAACTATCTAAATAAAATTGAACAAAATATAGACAGTGATCCGTCTGCTTTTTGGACTTTTCTAAAAAACAAAAAAAGAAGGTAACGCATTAATTGTTCCTTTGCTATATACAATGGAAATTTGCTAAAATCATCGATGAAATCGGCTAAAGCATTTTGTAAGAAGGCCTCTTACACCGATCCTTACACCTACTGAATTATTACTTTAAATTGCCCTGGGTTCGCTAGCTTAATCAGTCGGTGTGCTATGAGACTCTTTCACATTCACAGATTGGCTAAAGGTAACTAACATCATTTAGGGTCTTTTTCGTGGACATCTGATAGGTTATACTCACCAATGTAAATATATATTACCATAAAAACCCAACAGTGTACAATAAAGCCATATAATCTGCAAACAAATACACACACAAGAAAATACATATAAGTACATACAAATTACGGCGCTAACACTCTACATATATCCGAATGCTTTAAATAGATCCGTAACAGTTCATTAATCGGCGCAAAGTCAAATGGCGTGCACTTATAAACTCAACGCGACGCTGTCTCTTCTTGAACAGCCTCGAAGATAGTGCGGGCACGTTGAGATGACGTAACAGCTAAGCTCTGTCAGCAGGTGATTCCCCGTGTTAACAACCACGAGTGTAATGGCCCCAGATGGTGCAAGAATATTTCAACTGGTACGATGAATATTGCTAGGAACTAACCTGGGTATATTCTAGCAGTATTCCCCGAAAGATGCTCCTCCTAGGTCGTCTCAGCAATAACAGCGGCTACAGCCTGGGGTGCCGTTTCAACAGGGTATCTTGATCCTCGGACGCTAGATCCCCCTTTGGGATGCACAGTGTTAGGGCTGTTATTAGCCCGTGGTGCACTTTAGTTAATTCGCAAGCCCCAGTAGCTGGCTTACGACTTGCACCGTTTATTAGGCGCCAAGCCTCTGATCCGCCTGATTCAATCACTTGAGTGCGAATGTCCTTCTTGCAGGCCTCTGGCGTTGACCCCCATCCTGGGTGGTTATTCACGAGCAAAACTGCCTTGTCGGCGCATTGTTCCACAAACTCCCAGCACTTTACACTTATAGTTATTGACAGCGTATACATTAAATATCACTCTATAGTGCTAAGCTACATGCATAAACACAAGAACACTTACAGTTAGGCTTCATTGCTAATTAGCATTTAATGCAAGCATACAAAAAAAAAAACAATTACAGGGGGCACGAATTGACCCGTTTCAATTTTCAGAAAATTTGAGATCGGTATATGCAAAGACGCAACTCAGTGGGTTTGTTGGAAACATCGAGCATTGATACAATCTCTTTAGAAGAAACTTATGCAGCTATTAAGAGACTAAAGCCTAAGGAGTCGATTGGCGAAGATCAAATACCTTCATTTATAATAAATGCATATTCAGATAGTTTAGCTTATCCGTTGCTAATAATGTTTAATTTAAGAATAAAAACATGTCATTATCCTGATTTATAGAAAACAACTAAAGGGTGTCCCATATTTAAAACAGGTGACAAATCAGATATTAAGAACTACAGACCAGTTTTTTTATTTGTTCCAGTTCGAAAGTATTTGAGATATATTACATAACATAATTTTTGAGCATGTAAAATCAGAGATAACACCACAACAACATGAATTTACGGCAAACAGATCTACGGAAACTAATTTATTACTATTCACTCAAAATGTATCAGAACCTATGAACAATATTCAAACTGATGTCATATACACCGATTTCCCCAAAGCTTTTGACAACGCTTTGTTATTAAAAAATGCAAACATTTGGTGTCTCCTTCAAATTTATTCAACTGTTCATGTCTAATTTAAGTAATATGTTTCAATATGTGGTATTTGGTAATTCTAACTCGGAAGAGTACGTTGTTAAATCAACAGATGATTGTAGGGAATTAAATGATGATTTGTGCAGATTAGTGGAATGGACATTTGAAAACGAATAGCCTCAAAATATCAGCAAATGCTTTGTTTTAACGTATACTAAAAGACCCCAATCAATTGCTTTCAACTATACAGGGTGATTTATGCACGTCGGGGAAAATCTTTACCGGGTGATTCGTATGAGTAATTCATATTAAAAACTTCAAATAAAAATATGTCCGAAATTTTGTTCTAAACTCCTCAAAGCTTATTAAATATCGAATGTGTACAAATCAAAGACAATGTTTAGGTACTAATTTAAAGCAGGAAGAAAGTACAGGAGTTCCTGTTTCTTTAAGTCTTTGAAAAGCTTTAGCGAACGTTTTGTGATTCGGTTACCGTCTATCTGGATATCGGCGCTGATATTTTCTTGAAGATTCAAGTGAATTTCCGTCAGAAACTCTATAAATAGAAATTATATCAGCATACTCATGTACTGTGAACTCGTGTCGACGTCAGAGAACAGAAATATGATATATTGCAATGGTTTAATGGCCACAGCAATTTTGGTTGCCTAACCAACACGAAAATGAAAGAATTCAAAATGAGCACAGAATTAAGTAATATTTTCTTTATTGCAAGATAAAGTCACTATTTTACACTAATAAATGCACGATATGATTAGCAGTAACTATACATTGATTGAGAAGGGTTAGCATTAGATAAAACAATGAAAAGGGTTACGTTTAACGTTTTACTCATAATTGATATTCGGAATGGCAAGCGCACCTTAATTTATGTAGCTGGCAGATTTCATTTGGTAACGTCAATACAATAATGTGAATTTAACATAATACAGAGATAATTTGTAGAGTTACAAAAATTATATAAGCTTAATGAGTAAAAGTTTATGAAGCCAGCAAACGGCAAGACAGCTAACGGGTAAAGAAACGGTGCAAAGCAGTGGAAGGAAGCAAATATTACAAAGAGCAAGATAAGGCAAGCTATTATAGGACATGGAAAATTGTGCTGTGCTAATTATAAACTTATGAAACAGTGCATTTAAAAGTAATTGTGAAAAAGGAGAGATTTATAGTTTATAGTGCTACAATTGACAATGTCCAGGAAAAAGGCAGTTTAGTTCCTAAGTAAAAACATTATATCAAAACTTATTCCATAAAACAATTGTAAAACTTAGTTGCTAGGAAACGAGACATTCAATTGATTTTAATTAAAAGTTTTCTGTTTGAGCCAAAAAGTGTTTTTTAATATTCATCAATCTGCAGAGTGTAGTTGTATAAGTTTTCGTCGTGGTAACAGACCCCAGTAAAGAGGGAAAAGCTCTGCAAGAATTGATCAGGTGCGTTCTACAGGGAGCAAGAATTGTGTATGCTGCGTATTGGGGAATCCTTTATCGAGCCCTATATCCAGAGATTTGGAGCAGAAAGCCATCACGAGGTTTACAATATCCGTGGCGTTCTTAGAACACGTGACCAGCCCACGAAGCTGCACTTCCAAGGTAAATTTGACAGGAAAGCAGTTGCAGAGGGTCCACTAGCTTTGGGTCGCATCAAGATTAGACTTTGTACGAGTTGTAGAAGCAGGCCCCAGTTTCCAGATTCGTTCCGGAGAGGTTTTATCGAGGATAAGCGGTTTTGGACTCCGAAAATTGCAGCAAGTTAAACAAATGCAGATCTCGGCGTCCCTACGTCACTGAAACAAAAACCAGATTAGCCGGATATTACGTCATATTATTTTCACTGCATATTTTGCCATGTTTGTTGTGTTTTAAAAGTCAATTTACACTAAATTTTGTGTCTATAACCATCTACGTTTTACAGTCAATTTGAAGGTTAAAGCTGTCAGATACGAATTCGAGCAATTGCCATACGAGCTAATCTGTCCTACTCAAAAGTAATTGTAATATAAGTGTTGAACCTACCCCTTTGACTAGAGTTTTTCTCATGCTAGACCAGCGTTTTTTATTTGATTGCAAATGAATATAGAAAGCGCAATAAACCATTTATTTTGCAAATATTAATTGTAACATTTTAATAAGTCCCGAGATTGACACATTGAATTCTACTATTAAAACCAATTGTAATTTGTGGTGAATTGCCCTATCGTATACCATAAAATGGGTGGTCTCTTTGAATGGATGTATCTTTGTTCGCTGTCTCCTCCGAAGATACTGGACCGATTAAGTTGCATGATAGCTTAAAATTTTGCTAATTTTTAGACTTAGGTTCTGGGCTGGTTTTTATGAACAACCATTTTACAATAGGTGGCGCTGGGGTCGAGATATTTCGATACATTTTATTTATCGTCCGATTTGGCTCATATATAGAATATATTGTACAGGACTATTGTAATTTTTAATAAGCTTAATACTTACATCCTGTACAAGACTGATTAAAAGGAAATAAATAATTGTATAAATGGGTTCATTGATTGTAGTGTTTTGCCCCCTATAGTAATTCGCACATCTGCAAGTAAAGTTATTTATGGCTAGCTTTCAGTAGGCATGAAGACTCAAATCTACAAGTTAGGTTCACCGACATGTTCATATTTAAACTCCCGTGTTACGCCACTGGGCTGTGAAATTAAAAAGCAGCAACGCGCAGACTCACTACGCTGTCAATTTATTTATCAACAAATTTAATTTTCGTGCGGTTCGTTTTTGGTGTATTCACAAGTCAATAAATCTATGAACAAATTATCAGGTAATTCGAATCTCGCGCTTTATTAAGCGTCACTAGTCGTGTTTTGTTTTTAGATCGTTCGCGGCTTCCTGCGAATTCAATTGTTTTGAACGCGTCCTTTCATGTGAAAAAACATAACCTTAACTTATATTTTTACAATTTCTGGGCCTCATGCTCTTTTTTGAAGTATTGTAAGACTGGGATCGGCTTCCTCTTATAGGACTCGTTCCTCATGGTAAGTTTCGAAATTCTAGTATGGATATTTGCTTTGCAACACTAACCTGACCTTTTTTAGGCTGCGGGAACTGGCTCGGAACAGCTTCTCCTGATGCTCGCTGTTGGAAGCGGAACCCTAGGATGCTGGAACTGCTGCGGTGTACTCCTACACGGCGTGAGGACGTGGTGCTACCAAAATTTCAAACGCCTGACCTCAATTGTGCTCAAAATCTGATGATCGTAAACTGCTCATCGTTGGCGAAGTGGTACGGAAGGTGGTCGCAGATGAAAATAATTTTTAGGTGATGGATTTTCACACCCACATTCTCACATATGCACTACGGACTCCTTATCACGATGGTATAATTATTTTTAATTGATTTCATTTGTAAATGGCTTAATCTGGAGAGACAAATTAGACTGTCATGAAATAATTTTTTATTCAATTGTTTCTCCCCTTGCCTATCTAAATCATAATTGTGGATGTTAACCTAGTACAAATGAGTTACTTATAAACTAAATTTTAACTTATATTATAAAATGTACAACATCTTAATTCTAAAGTTATTGTTTGTTCACGTTCGTATTTAAACTAGGTTATAGCGCCACTCACTATGTTTTATTTGGATTGTCTGTTCACTTATGTCACTTCACTGACTAATTTTTTTAAACACCAATCTCGTTTATTTCCTGTTGTGTGAATTTCTTGTATTTTATAATAATTGTCTGCTTCTCACCATTCTTCAAATATTACCGTTCCATTTTTTTAAGAGTTATTTGATCTAGTATTGTGCTCTCTTTGCACTGCATTAAGAAGATTCTGTCCTTCTTACCTTTATTTAAAAAGTCATAGAACTGTACTTATTCAATTATACTGACTTGTAAATTTATTTAACACGCATGTAATAAACCCTTTGGTGATACATTTGTTGAATTTTGATTGGCTTTACTTTGCACCAACCTCTTAATTTATGCTAATTGATATTTCTGTGACTCTAATTTACGAATTGAGCTCTGCCGTATTGTCATTTATACTGAAGTAATTCCATTTAATATCGGCAATGCTTTACCAATGTAGCTATAAATTAAAATTTCTGATGTAACTTCTTGCAGTTGTCTGATTTACCCCAGCTCTGTGCTTTATTGACTTGCTTTATTTATCTATGCTGCAAGTAGAGTTGAGTAACGGGCTAAATACCATCTCAATATATTAGTTACGTGGAAAGTAATACTTTTACAAAAAATGGACCCGGTAGGTGGCGCTGGAGTTCAGATCTTTATGGTCTGATTAGCGAAGCGAAGCGTAGCTCGGGTGATTCATTAGTTTATTTATATTATTATAAAAACCCTTATTAGTACTGTGGTGAAAAGACAAAAAGGTATAAGTCGAAAATGATCATTTTACAGGAACATCAAAAAACTATTTTGCTGGAGATTTGAGAACAACATTTAATTCTTTTCGCTGGTAATCAAAAAAATAAGTCGATTTATTGACTACAGCTTGCTTTGATATAGTTTCTAAAACT